>PITA01033254.1:0-12965 GCA_004023965.1 Spilogale gracilis | reverse complement strand
CCTGGACTCTTGTTTTTGGGGAGGTTTTTGATCACTGCTTCAATCTCATTACTAGATATAGGTCTATTCAAATTGTCAATGTCTTCCTGTTTCAGTCTTGGTAGTTTATAGGTTTCTAGGAATGTATCCATCTCTTCTAGGTTGTTAAACATATTGGCATATAATTGTTGATAGTAATTTTTGATGATTGTTTCTATTTCCTCGGTGTTAGTCGTGATCTCTCCCCGTTCATTCATGATTTTATTAATTTGGGTCTTCTCTCTTTTCTTTTGGACTAGTTTGGCCAATGGTTTATCGGTCTTATTGATTCTTTCAAATAACCAGCTTCTAGTTTCGTTGATGCGTTCTACTGTATCTCTAGTTTCTGATTCATTCATCTCTGCTTTAATCCTTATTATTTCCTGCCTTGTGTGGGGGGTTGGTTTAATTTTTTATTGATTTTCCAGTTCTTTAAGGTGTAATGAAAGTTGGTGTATTCTGGATTTTTCAATTTTTTTGAGTGAGGCTTGGATGGCTATGAATTTCCCCCTTAGGACTGCCTTTGCTGTATCCCATAGGTTTTGGATCAATGTATCTTGATTCTCATTGGTTTCCATGAAGTGTTTCAGTTCTTTGATTTCTTGGTTGATCCACATATTCTTGAGCAGGATTGTCTTTAGCTTCCAAGTGTTTGATTTTCTCCTGAACTTTTTATGGTGTTTGAGTTCCAGTTTCACGGCATTGTGGTCAGAGAATATGCAGGGAATAATTTCAATCTTCTGGTATCGGTTGAGCCCTGATTTGTGACCTAGTATATGGTCTATTCTGGAGAAAGTTCCATGTGCACTCGAGAAGAATGAGTATTCTGCTGTTTTAGGGTGAAAAGTTCTGAATATATCTATGAGGTCCATCTGGTACAATGTGTCATTCAAGGCTCTTGATTCTTTGTTGATTTTCTGTTTAGATGATCTGTCCATTGCTGAGAGTGCTGTGTTGAGATCTCCTACAATCAATGTATTTGCATCAATATGGTTTTTTATTTTGTTTAACAGTTGGCTTATGTAGTTGGCTGCTCCTGTGTGGGAGACATAAATATTTACAATTGTTAGATCTTCTTGATGTATAGACCCTTTAAGAATGATGTAATGTCCTTCTGTGTCTTTGACTACAGTCTTTAGACTAAAATCTAATTTGTCTGATATGAGAATCGCTACCCTGGCTTTCTTTTGGGGTTCATTGGCACGAAAGATGGTCTTCCATCCCCTCACTTTCAGTCTGGAAGTGTCTTTAGATTCCAAATGAGTCTCTTATAAACAGCATATGGATGGGTCCTGTCATTTTATCCAGTCTGCAACCCTGTGTCCTTTTATTGGAGCATTTAGGCTGTTCACATTGAGAGTGATTATTGATAGATACGTTTGTATTGACATCATGTTGCCTATGGAGTTCATGTTTCTATAGACTACCTCTGTAGATTTCTGTTTTTTGTCGCTCATGGGTTCGTTTCTCCTCTATAGAACCCCTCTTAGCATTTCTTGTAGTGCTGGCTTGGTGGTTGCATAATATTTTAGACCTTGGCGGTCTTGGAAGCTCTTTATTTCTCCTTCCATTTTGAAAGTCAACCTTGCTGGGTACATTATCCTTGGTTGCATATTTTTGTCATGTAACTTCCTGAATATGTCTTGCCAGCCCTTTCTGGCTTGCCAGGTTTCTGTGGAAAGGTCTGACATTATTCTGATGGTCCTCCCTCCATAGGTAAGGGATCGCTTTCTCCTAGCTGCCCTTAAGACATATTCTTTGGTTTTATGATTCAAGAATTTTACTATTATGTACTTGGAAGTTTTTCTGGCCTAATTGATATTGGGGGGTGTTCTCTCTACTTCTAGGACATGAACATTTGTTTCATTCCCCAGATTTGGGAAATTTTCATCCATGATTTGTTCAACAATATTTTCTAGGCTTCTCTCTCTCTCTACTCCTTCGCGGATTCCAATAATTCTGATATTGGAGCGTTTCATGGCATCATTCATTTCCCTTATTCTGTTTTCTTGGGATTTTAGCTGTTTGCTAAATAGAAAAACGTTTAAAAAAGTAAATAAGGTGGAAAACTATCAATAAGTTGTAGGGCTTTTGGTACTTGTTTTCAGTGTCAGGAGTTTAATAAATCGCCTTTCCCCCAATTTGTGGCTTTGCAGTTTGAGTGTTGTCCTCCTGACCTTCTGGTTTGCTTTCTGGGGGCGGGGACTGCGGCGTAGTTTCAGTCCTTCTACCTGGGCTGCGTCTCTCCGCCCCCGTGCTAGAGGCTGGTCTCCATGGTAACCAGGTTGTCAGGTTACAATTCTCTGGTGGCAGAGCGTTCTTTTATGTCCTTTTTCAGCTGCTGAGGAAGTCAGGTCGGAGCAAGATGTCTGTGCCCAGACCTCCTTCCCAGAGAGAGCCTTTACACAGAGAGGGGCTCTTTCCCGCCTCCCGGTTGGCCGCCTGTCACAGCGTGGCACGCACAGAGGCTGGATTGATCTCTGCTCATGCCCCCCGTTTGTCACTTCACTCCCGCAACTCAAAACCACAACTCCTTTTGGATCACACTACCTTGTCTGTGCCCCGGGACCCGAGGTCTCTCTGGTCCCACACAAGTCTGTAAAATCACCTTCCCTGGGGGGTCCGCACCCAGCCCACGGGGTGGAGAGAAGCGGGAAAGAAAGGCAGCGGCAGAAATATAGAATCCGTGCCCGCCGCTCTTGCTGAGATCCCCTGTGCTGTAAGGCCCTGCTTCTCTAGCTTAAGCAGTGGGGGGATAGACTCCGCTCCCCAGCCCCTCTAAGTTCCCTGGAGCTGTGGGGCACTTCCTCTCCCTGCAGATTCCCGTCTCCCTGCTGCCGTGGAGGAAAAACTGGTTTTGCACCTCACAGGGCACTCTCTGTCCCTGCGGGTCCCCGTCTCCCCGCTCCAGTGGCAGCAGCGGCGGCGAAAGAAAAGTCTCCTTGCCTTGCCGAGGGCTCTGCTGCGCTCCCGTTTCTGTTTCGCCCCGATTCAGACTGTAATCTGCTGTTATTCCTCACTCACAGAGCTCTTTCGTGTTGGGGTATTTGCTTTCAATGGTTCAGCTCTGCGGGCTTCCTCCCCCACTCCCCTGTCTCTGGGGGCAAGCCTCCGGTCCCTCTCACTTGTTTCTACCTTTTTGCAGATGGTTTTTGTCTCCAGAAGTGCAGAATATCACATTTCAGGCTGATTTCTTGGGTGCTCACAGTGGTCCTACAGTGTTCCTTTTGTTGGAATTGAGTGCACTTCAGGGAACTCCCCAAAATGCAGTCACCTGGTCTTCCACCATCTTCTTCCTCAAATAAATCGACCCATTCATTCTTTAGTAAGACTTCAGACTCCATGTATTTGAGTTCTTTTCAACTTTCCACTTGTGGTTGAGTTCAAGTTTTAAAGCACCATGGTCTAAAAATATGCAAGAAAGGATCCCAAATGTTTGGTACTGTTTGAGACCTGATTTATGACACAGGATGTGATGTATTCTGGAGAAAGTTCCATGTGCACTAGAGAAGAATGTGTGTTCTGTTGCTTTGGGATGGAATGTTCTGAATATATCTATGATGTCCATGTAGTCCAGTGTGTCATTTGAAACCTTTATTTCCTTGCTGATCTATTGCGTACATGGCCGGTCCATTTCAGTGGGAGAGACGTTAACGTCCCCTGCTGTTATTGTATTATTGTTGATGTGTTTCTTTGATTCCATTAATTGATTTATATAATTGGCTGCTCCCATATTTGGGGCATAGATATTTAAAAGTATTAGATCCTCTTGTTAGACAGACTCTTTAAGTATGATAGAGTGTTCTTCCTCATCTCTTATTTTAGTTTTTGGCTTTGAAACTAATTTATCTGATATAAGGATTGTCACCACAGCTTTCTTTTGATGTCCATTAGCATGGTAAATTGTTTTTCACCCCTCACTTTAAATCTGGAAGTGTCTTTGAGTTTAAAATGAGTTTCTTAGAGACAGCATATCAATGGGTCTTTTTTTTTTCCATTTTGATATCCTGTGTCTTTTGATTGAGACATTTAGCCCATTTACATTCAGGGTAACTATTGAAAGATATGAGTTTAGTGTCATTGTATGGCTTGTAAGGTGACTGTTACTGTATATTTACTCTGTTCCTTTCTGGTCTGTTACCTTTAGGCTCTCTCTTTGCTTAGAGGACCCCTTTCAGTGTTTTCTGTAGGGCTGGTTTGGTGTTTGCAAATTCTTTTAGTTTTTGTTTGCCCTGGAAGTTATCTCTCCTTCCATGTTCAATGACAGCCTAATTGGATTTAGTGTTCTTGGCTGCATATTTTTCTCATTTATTGCTCTGAATATATCATGTCAGTCCTTTCTGTCCTGCCAGGTCCTTGTGGATAGGTCTGCTGCCAATTTAACATTTCTGCAATTGTATGCTACTAACCTCTTCTCCAGAGCTGCTTTCAGGATTTTGTCTTTGTCACTAAGACTTGTAAGTTTTACTGTTAGATGATGGGGTGTGGACCTATTTTTATTGATTTTGAGGGGAATTCTCTGTGTCTCCTGGATTTTGATGCTTCTCCCCTTCACCAAATTAGGGAAATTCTCTGCTATAATGTGTTCCAGTATACCTTCTTCCCCTCTCTCTCTTCTTCTTCTGGGATCCCAATTATTCTAATATTGTTTTGTCTTATGGTATTACTTATCTCACAAATTCTCCCCTCTTGGCCCAGTAGTTGTTTGTCTCTATTTTTTCAGCATCTTTATTTTCTGTCATTTTGTCTTCTATATCACTAATTCTGTCTTTTGCTTCATTTATCCTAGCAGTCAGAGCCTCCATTTTTATTGTACCTCAGTAATAGATTTTTAAATTTCAACTTGGTTAGATTTTAGTTCTTTTATTTCTCCAGAAAGGGATTTTATTTCTCCAGAAAAGGATTCTCTACTATCTTCCATGCTTTTTTCAAGCCCAGCCAGCACCTTAATAATCATCATTCTGAACTCTAGTTCTGACATATTACTAATGTCCTTATTGATTCAGTCCCTAGCTGTCAGTACTGTCTCTTATCCTTTTTTTTTAAATGAGGTGAGTTTTTCTGCCTTATCATTTTATCCAGATAAGAATAGACAAATGAGAGAACAAAATACTAAAACAGTAGCAACAACCCCAGAAAAGTACACACTAACCAAACCAGAAAAGACCCAAAACATGGGGGAGAAGAAGGGAAAAATATATGTATGTATCTATCTGTCTTTCTCTATACATATGATTAGGCTTGTGAATAGAACAGAACAGAGCCACACACTTGATTTTGGATGTGTTTTGGTCTGTTAGAAGAAACTGCCTCTCAAAAGTTTAAAGAAAGAAAAACTTATATATGTACAAAACTAAGGGTATGCACAATGAAGGGTTGTAACATGACAGTAAAGATGAAAATTTAAAAAAAGTTTATAAGAAAGAAATTGATAAGATGTTGGGTGAAAAAAGGGAAAAAAGGAGGGAATGTGATCAGGCTGGAGACTAGAACAAAGCTATACACTAAACTTAGGGTATATTTTGGTCTGTTAGAAGAAATGGTATCCCAAAATTTTAATGAAAGAAAAACTTATATGTATACAAAAAATAAAGTTAAATACAATGAGGGGATATAATATGATTATAACAGGGGCACTTGGGTGGCTCAGTCATTAAGTGTCTGCCTTTGGCTCAGGTCTTGATCCCAGAGTCCTGGGATTGATCCCCACATCTGGCTCTCTGCTCAGTGGGAAGACTGATTCTCCTTCTCTCACTCTCCCTGCTTGTGCACCCTCTCTCACTGTGTTTCTCTCTGTCATATAACTAAATAAAATCTTTAAAAAATATATGACTATAACAATAAATTAAAATTTAAAAAAAGATTTTAAAAGGGTATTGATAGAATAGGTAAAAGGTTAAAATAGCAAAGAAGGAAAATTGAAAACATAGAATAAGAAAAAATAAAATTAAAACAAATTAACTTTGAAAGACTAAAGAATCATGAGAAAAAGCCATGAATTCTATGTCCTGCATTCCACTAGCTCTGGAGTTCCACTGTTTCCAGACCAACTTGGTCTTGGCTGGATGTTCTTGCTGATTTTCTGGGGAAGGTGTTTGTTGCAGTAATTCTCAAATGCCTTTGCACAAGGAAGAATTGCATCACATTTGCCAGGAGCCAGGCTAAGTCATCTGCTTGGTTTTGCTCTCAGTAGCTTTTGTTCCCTGAACACTTTCTGTACAGCTATGGAGGAGGAGGATGAAGATGGTGACCTCCCAATCTCTGGCCCATAGGAACTGAGAGCTCAAGACCTGACTCCTTAGTGTGCCCTCAGAGATAAGCAGTCAATCACGCATCTCTTCTGATCTCTGGCTGCACTCTGTGCTCACCCAGCCTGTGACCAAGCATTTCTATCTCTGACACATGGCTCCTTTTGGAATCTCCAAACCCAGCAGATTCCTACAGCTTGTTCCCATGCTGCTCCTCCCAGTGAAGGAAGGGGGTACTACCCAATCCTGCCACTTGTGGGGCTCATGCTTGAAGAGCTGTGGCCTGACTGCACCTTGGATCATGGTTTATGGCAACTTGGAGCTGATAGCCCACACTCTGGCTCCAGCTTTGCAGCCACCTTCCCCACTCTGATACCTGGGAGCTCTGCCACACTCAGGCAACCCCAGTCTTTCTGTGACCCCCAGAGACCTGAGACCACACTGTCCCACTGAGGGCTCTACCCTCTGCTTGTCCCTGTATTGATGTCCTTCAGTGAAGCAGACTTCTAAAAGTTCCAATTTTGAGCTCCACTGCTCTACTACTGGCCAGAAGCCGACCCCTCCCCTCACAGTCTATCTTTCCAAATGTTCTCTCGGATTCACTTCTCTGTGCATCCTACCTTCCAGTAAGTGGTCAATTTTCTGTTACTAGAATTGCTTCTCTTATTTTCTTCAATCTCTTTTTGAGTCTGTAGGTGTTCAGAATGGTTTGATAACTCTCTAGCTGAATTCCTGGGATGTGATGAAATTTAGGCCTCCTACACCTCTGCTATCTTTCTCCCTTCCCCCACCACATTCTTTTAATTTTAAAAACAATATAATGTGATACTTTGGCCTATGATAGTCAGAGAAGTTTTCATAAGTTACTCTTAACCACCTGTTAAAAGATTCATATGCATTTAACAGGTGATGAAAAGGTAAAATGCTCTTCCAGTTAGAAGAAACTCATTAATATACAAAGATATGAAACTTTTTGGCATATGTAAGGACTCTGAGTTGGTGTGGTATTACTAGAGGGTAGTATGTATAGACAGGGGTGGGTTTTTATGGGAGAGAAGATCAGGGCAACGTTATGCAGGATTTTAATTACTCTCTTAAAACTTTGCAATTATTCTCAAGGCAGGGTAAACCTATTAGAAGCTTTGAGCAGGGGAATAATATGATCAGCTGTCTTTGGCAGAAGTGTGAGGATGGTTTAAGAGGGAAAGAGCCTGTGTAACTGCTGTGGGAATTCAGGGAAAGAAGAGACCTTTGCAAACTGGATGAGTCAGATAAAGCTTCATAAGGGTTTGTTAAGCTGTAGAGAAATGATAGGATGTAGCTAATTTAAGGAGAGCACTCTGACCCATGGATTCAGAATGATAAATTTATTATATGTTTATTAACTTTATATTTGTACTTTTTGGACTTATATCCTTTTTAGAATGAGGTAAATTATAGAGTAAATAAATCAAATATATTGGGTGTGGATATTTTCCCATGTATTTTAACTTAAGCCAAGGTTGTCTTTGTTTCAAAATGTTATAATATGGCTTCTTTAAGTAATCAAGCTA
The DNA here is from genome assembly GCA_004023965.1 of Spilogale gracilis. Taxonomy (NCBI): domain Eukaryota; kingdom Metazoa; phylum Chordata; class Mammalia; order Carnivora; family Mephitidae; genus Spilogale; species Spilogale gracilis. The sequence goes on along the minus strand of PITA01033254.1, from coordinate 5,146 downwards.
TAAAGTGTCAAAGATTTTTCATTTACTGAAAGAAAGCAGTCCTCAGAGAATTTTTGAAACAACTAAGGACAGACATGCCTCCAATTCAAAAGACAATTTGAAAACTAAGAATGAAGTATAGAGCAAGTGGGCAAATGAAGTAGAAACTCAAGTTGAAGGCTAAACAGAAATGAATTATTTTAGTAGGCAAAAAGTACAAAAGCTATTTCTGAGAAGTATTTCTGACTTTTAGTAAAGACCAAGTGGGATATTTCAACCTTGAAATGTAATTGTTTAAAAACTGATTGATCTGAGATAGATAAGGCCAGAATTCTTTTAAAAATTACTGCAACCTGTTGACAGAAGTAGGACAACCAAAGCAAAAGTAAGAAAACGTCCATGGTCTTCTATTTTTTCCCACTTGTTCTATGTGAAATGGTATGGCTATCTTAACTGATTATACTTTATTATATTAAAAATAATCTTAGAGATAATATTAGTGAGCATATAGTGTGGACTATAGAAGGGTTTTTTATTATTATTAATTTGTCTATGCCTAAGAAAATTCAAACTGTTATACTTACTTTTCTAGTCTGATGATTCACCATGAATTATGCACTGGCAACTTCCTGAAATAAAGGCAGAGTTCAGTAGGGGGAAACTCAACTCCTCTCTGTGATCTGTTCTGAAACCTCATCCTCTGAATCATGAAAGAATATCACACCCTTTGTGCCACAATCTTTATGTGAGTTAACTGCTATTCTGAGCAACTGCTTCAAACTGGTTTGGCTTTGTATATTTAAACTATTTAAAAAGTTCTTTAAAGAAATAAAGGGAGTGTATGGGGCCTCATAAACAACTCTCCTTAAAAACCAGTTAGTTGTATCCAGCAAGTAAGTTGGGCAGAAATTATGAGGTTTTTAAGCAAATAGATCATATTAATATTTTTATGTATTAAAAGAAATATATTTTAGGATGAAAAAGTTCTGGAAATGGATGATGGTGACAAAGTTGCACTTCATTGTTCATGTGATTAATACCGATGAATTATACACTTAAGATAGTTAAAATGTTAAATTTTACATTATGTGTACTTTGCTACAATATATATTTTTTAATATCAGAGAGAAGGAAGAGGAAGAGAGAGTTATGGGTTCTCTAACAGAGTTCTCTAAAAGGAACATTTTTCCTGATAATGGGAAGAGTCATTGTATATATTACTGTCTATGTAAAGTTTTAGCTTTTCCTTCTTTAAGCACATGGAACCTAAGTAAGGTTAAGATGGTCTCTCCCCAGCCTCTGTCCAGGAAGAATATAAGTTCAAACTAAAGTGAGAACAGCCTGTTAGTCAGGAATAGATAAGGTCTTAGCAAAGAGTAATTATAATTAGCAAGTGATTAAGAGGTTTTGGTGCTTAAAGTGACCAGCTTCATGCCAAGCCTTGATGCCCACAGCCTCAATCAGAGCCAAAATATCAGGCAGGAGGCAAACACTTGTGCTCAAGCTAAGACCTAGGGCAACTTTTCAAAGCTGAAATGGTTCTAAGTGATTTCTAATTATATTGGGGGGGGGTAGTATGATCTGATTAAGTTAATTAGGATTGATAACAGTCTATTTTATTGTGGTAGGTATTTTTACTTCAGGTATTTTGTTTATAATTTTTCTTTCAATACATTCATGTTATCTAACCGTCAGATTCATAGTTATTTTTATTAGAGAATATATGTAGACAGAAAAGAATAATGATCTTTGGTTAACCGTGGTTTATCTTATTGATTCATGTCTGGAGGGAAGTGAGGAGAAAGAATTAGTTTGATAACCCATACCTATACCACCCCGTGACGGTGACTACCAGAATTGCAGGTTTACTCAGCTAAGCTAGAATAATTCAGCTCTTAAGGACATGACTAATTAGAGAATGTTTGAAAATTCTAGAAACACAAGGATTTTTATTTTTAAACAACCCCCCATATGTTTTCTTGGCAAAGTGCCACTAAGTATGCCATGGGAACAATCACTAATTTGAAAAAGTACAACACAGAAATGAAATATTTTTTCTATGTCTTTTTACTTTTCAGATAGTATTTTCCATGCTCTTACACATCATACTCCATGGAATAATGGGACTTCTATTCTAGTTGCCGTTACAAGTCAAAAGGAGAAAAAGAAATGCCATTCTATTTGTCAGCCCCATTGAGTTTGAGTTCTGATTATGCCCCTACCTAGGGTTTCTGTTATACTTTAAAGACTATGAGCTTGAAATAGGACCTTAACTGAAGTTTAGTTTTTATCTCAAATTTTGACAATAATAGGATATTTGTGACTGTGTTTTGATACTCAATGGGAGAAACAAAAAGAACTTTGGGGCCTGGGCACAAATATTGCCAGGAGATATTGATAAATTCCAAGTTTAAATTCCTAATAGCACCCTCTCAGAGAGTTTGAGGGTTCATCATGAGCCAAGACAGTTTGAAGTCCAATGTCCAGCTTCTCCATACAGAATAAGAGAAATAACACTGTGTATGGATATTAGGTCATTGGCCTAATGTAACACTAAGGCCTTTGCACATTTGCTTTGATCTGGGACTAGTTGCCTTCAAAAGGAAAGAAGGGAACTGATTATGGAGTACCTTGGGATCCATACTTAGACATTGATATCTCCAATTTCCAGGGGATTCATGAGTTCTTTAAGAAATAAGATGGATACTAGAGGAGATATTGTATATCCTATGGAACAGCTTACAGGAGAAATCTCTGCCTGCCGTGGCTACTATTGATAATAGCTCTCAGTGGAAAAAGTGTTGCCATTATCCATGGGGGTACAGACAAGAATAGCTGCTATTGCATATCCGTTTTTTATATGACAGGTACTTCCCTAACTGTTGGGTTCGGTTTGATTATTAGATAGAAGACTGATTTTTTTTATTGTTACTTAAGTTTTTTTATTTTCCAGTGTTCCAAGATTCATTCCCCATTCCCCACACCCAGTGCTCCATGCATTAGGTGCCCTCAGTACCCACCACCAGGCTCTCCTATCCCCCCAACCCCTCCCTCCAAGTCCCTCAGTTTGTTTCTGTGTCCAAAGTCTCTGTTGTTTCATTTCTCTCCCTGAATTACCCTACTTCCCATTTACTTTCCTTCTCCCACTGTCCTCCAGGTTACCCCTCATGCTGATTTTTAACACCATCTGAACAATGGTGACTATTTTGTTGACTTATTTTGAGACGAATTTTCTTTTAATCATGGTATATATTTTTAATTATTATTTTATTATGTTTTGTTAGTCACCATACAATATGTCATTAGTTTTTGATGTAGTGTTCCAAGATTCATTGTTTATGTATAACACCAAGTGCTCCATGCAATATGTGCCCTCCTTTTTTTAATTTAATTTTATTTTTTTCAGTGTTACAAGATTCATTGTTTATGCCCCACACCCAGTGCTCCATGCAATACGTGCCCTCAGTACCCACAACCAGGCACTCCCATCCCCTCTCCCCCTTACCTCCAAGACCCTCAGTTTGTTTCTGAGTCCAAATTCTCTCACATTTCATTTATCTCCCTGAATTACCCTACTTCCCATTTCCTTTCTTTCTCCTACTGTCCTCTATATTACCCCTTATGCACCACAAGTAAGTGAAATCATATGATGTTTGACTTTCTCTACTTGCTTTATTTCACTCAGCATAATCACTTCCAGTCCAGTCCATGTTGCTATAAAAGTTAGATATTCATCCTTTCTGATGGAGGTGTAGTATTCCATTGTATATATTTACCACATCTTCTTTATCCATTCATCTGTTGAAGGGCATCTTGGCTCTTTCTACAGTTTGACGATTGTGGTCATTGTTGCAATGAATATTGGGGTACATATGGCCCTTCCTTTCACTACATATGTATCTTTGGGATAAATACCTAGTAGTGCAATTGCAGTGTCTTAGGGTAGCTCTATTTTTAGTTTTTTAAGGAATCTCCACACTGTTTTCCAAATATGTGCCCTCCTTAATACCCATCACCAGGGCAACCCATCCTCCCACTCCCTTTCCCTCTAAAACCCTCAGTATGTTTCTCAAAATCCACAGTCTGTTATGGTTTGCCTCCCCCTCTGATTTCCCCCCTTCATTTTTCCTTTCCTTCTCCTAATGGCTTCCACGCTATTCCTTATGTTTCACAAGTAAGTAAAACCATATGACAATTGACTTTCTCTGCTTGACTTACTTCACTTAGCATAGTCTCCAGTCCCATCTTTGTCGATGCAAAAGTTGGGTATTCATCCTTTCTGATGGCTGAGTAATATTACATTGTATATATGGACCACATCTTCTTTATCTATTCATCTGTTGAGGAGCATCTCAGCTCTTTCCACAGTTTGGCTGTTGTGGACATTGCTTCTATGAACATTGGGGTGCATATGGCCCTTCTTTTCAGTACATCTATATCTTTGGGGTACACACACAATAGTGCAATTACCGGGTCATAGGATAGCTCTATTTTTAATTTTTTGAGGAACCTCCACGATGTTTTCCAAACTGGCTGTACCAACTTTCATTCCCACCAAGAGTGTAAGAGGATTTCCCTTTCTCCATGTCCTCTCCAACACTTGTTGTTTCTGGCCTTAATTATAACTGGTGTAAGGTGGTATCTCAATTTAAATTCATTTGAATTTCCCTGGTGAGTGATGATGATGAACATTTTTTCATGTGCCTGTTAGCCATTTGTATGTCTTCATTGGAGAAGTGTCTGTTCATATCTTCTGGCCATTTTTTGACTTGATTATTTGTTTTTTTGGTGTTGAGTTTGAAAAGTTCTTTATAGATTTTGGATATCAGCCCTTTGCCTATAGTGTCATTTGCAAATATCTTCTACCATTCTGTGGGTTGTCTCTTTGTTTTGTTGACTGTTTCCTTTGCTGTACAGAAGCTTTTTATTTTGATGAAGTGCCCATCAACAGATGAATGGATAAAGAAGATGCGGTACATATATACAATGGAATACTATGCCTCCATCAGAAAGGATGAATATCCAACTTTTGTAGCAACATGGACTGGACTGGAAGAGATTATGCTGAGTGAAATAAGCCAAGTAGAGAAAGTCAAGTATCACATGGTTTCACTTACTTGCGGTGCATGAGGGGTAACCTGGAGGACAGTGGGAGAAGGAAAGTAAA
>PITA01033253.1:0-12965 GCA_004023965.1 Spilogale gracilis | reverse complement strand
AGAGGAAGAAGGAAAGCAGAGCGAAGAGACAAAGCCATGAGACTGAGAGTCTGAGAGACAGAGACACAGACACAGAGAGAAAGACAGAGAGCCTGCGCAGAGAGAGGCGAAGGCAGAGAGAGCGAAGCAAGAGAGAGCGGAGCAAGAGATAGACAGAAAGAGAGACTGAGGCAAAGGCTGAGAGCCTGCAAAGCAAGAGACTGAGACTGAAAGAGAAGCAGAGAGAGTAAGATAGACAGAACCAACTGTTTGCCTAAAGCTAGATTGCTGCACCTTCACGGCTGACTCAACTCCCGGCTTGGTGTGGTTTCTTTCCCGGTTTCAGGGGGGTGGCCGGGCCATTGACACTTACCATCTTGCTCAGCCCCCGGAGGGTAACAGGCTGGTCCAGTTATCCCTCCCCCGTACCAGTGTTGCGGAGAGAGCAACATAAAGGGGCATGTGCACTCCAATGTTTATAGCATCAATGTCAACAAGAGTCAAAATATGGAAAGAGCCCAAAAGTCTACCCACTGATAAATGGATAAAGAAGATGGTGTTGTGTATATTCATATATATATGTTTTTATATATAAATATATATGCATTTATATATATATGTTTTTATATATATATGCATTTATATATATAAATGCATATGTATATGAATGCATATATATGAATACATATGCATTCATATATATAATGTATATTATATATTTATATATACATATATAATGTATATATAATATATAAAGCATATGTATGTATTCATATATATAATATATATATGACTATTACTCAGGCATAAAAAATGAAATCTTGCCATTTGTAACTATGTGGATGCAGCTGGAGAGCATTATGTTAAGTGAAATAAGTCAGAGAAAGACAAATTCACTCATATGTGGAATTTAAGAAACAAAACAAATGAGCAAAGGAAAAGACATACACACAGAGAGAGGCAAACCAAGAAATAGACTCCTAACAAATTGATGGTTCACAGAAGGGAGGTGCGTGGGGGAATGGGTTAAATAGGTGGTAGGATTAAGAAGTGTACTTGTGATGAACACTGGGTGTCATATGTAAGTGTTGAACTGTATGTCAACTCACTGGAATTTAAATAAAGCTCATAAAAAATTGCTACCGTCTGTCCTTTATCAACATTATCAAAATATCACTGAATATATTCCTTATGCTATAACTTTTATTCCTGTGTGTATGTATGTACATATATAAATATATACCACATCTTCCATTTGTATTACTCCCATATTTTGACTACTGTAAGTAATGCTGCAGTAAACAAAGGGGTGTATGTATCTTTTCATATTAGTGCTTTAATTTAATTTGGGTAAATAGTAGTGGTACTATTGGATCATGTGGTATTTCTATTTTTAATTTTTTTAATTTATTTTATTTTTTCAGTGTTCCAAGATTGTTTATGCCCCACACCCAGTGCTCCAGTACCCTGCAATACGTGCCCTCAGTACCCACCAGCAGGCTCTCCCATCCCCCCACCCCTTCCCTCCAAGACCCTCAGTTTGTTTCTGAGTTCAAAGTCTCTCATGTTTCATTTGTCTCCCCAAATTACCCTACTTCCGATTTCCTTTCCTTCTGCTACTGTCCTCTATATTACCCCTTATGCACCGTAAGTAAGTGAAACCATGTGATACTTGACTTTCTCTTCTTGGCTTATTTCACTCAGCATAATCTCTTCCAATCCAGCCCATGTTGGATACAAAAGTTGGATATTCATCCTTTCTGATGGAGGCGTAGTATTCCATTGTATATATGTACCACATCTTCTTTATCCATTCATCTATTGAAGGGCACCTTGGCTCTTTCCACAGTTTGGTGATTGTGGCCATTGCTGCAATGAACATTGGGGTACATATGGCCCTTCTTTGCACTACATCTGTATCTTTGGGGTAAATACCCAGTAGTGCAATTGCAGGGTCTCTATTTTTAATTTTTGAAGAAACTCCATATTGTTTTCCACTCGGCTGTACCAATTGACATTCCCACTAAGAGTTCCTTTCTCTCCACATCCTTGCCTACACTTGTTATTTCTTGTCTGTTTGATTCTGGCCATTCTGACAGGCATGAGGTAATATCTCATTGTGGTTTTGATTTGCATTTCCCTGATGATTAGTGATGTTGAATATCTTTTCATGTTGGCCATCTGTATGAGGAAGACATAACAATTACCTACTGATAACGGATCCTCAAAATATATGAAGCAAAAAAACTCTACTTTCTATAATGGATAGAGCAACCAAAAGATACGCAAAGAAAGAGAAAACTCAAACAGCTCACTGGACCAAATAAACCTAACATATATATAAAGTACACTTAACTCAAGAATAGGAGAATAAACATTTTCTCACATGCACATGGAACATTCTCCAGGATAGAGTAAACCACAAGTCTTGATGTAAAAAGATGGATACAATAATATATTAACTGACCATGATAGGGCAAAGTTAGAAATCAATAACAGAAGAAACTAGAAAATTCATAAATATATTAAACAATACACTTTTAAACAATCAATGGGTAAAAAAAGGATTCACAAGGGAAATTAGAAAATACCTAGAGACAAGTGTAAATGAACACACAATATATCAAAATGCTAGGATGCAGACAAAATAATTCTTAGAGGGAAATTTATAGTTGTGAATGTCTACATCAAAAAAGAATAAAGATCTCAAGTCGATAACCTTACTTCAACCCTGAAGGAACCAGAAAAGAAATAGTGAACTACCCCAAAACTAACAGAAAAAAAAAAGAAATAATAAAGACTAAAGTAGTGATAAACAAAATAATGACTAAGCAAATAATAAAGAAAATCAATGAAATAAAAAGATGATTCTTTGAAAAGAAAAACAAAATCACCAAATGGTTAGCTAGACTGAGAAAAAGAAGACAAGATACAAATAACTAAAATGAAAAATGTAAGTGGCAGCATTACTAATGACTTTAACTAAATTAAATGAAGTATAAGAAAACAGTATGAAATATTGCACAACAATTTAGAAAACAGAAAAATGGACACATTCCTTTAAATACACAACTTACCTAAACTAACTTAAGAAGAAAGAGAAAATCTCAATGGGCCCATTACAAGTAAAGAGATTGAATAACTAATATAAACCCCCCACAAAATAAAATCCTGAGTTAAATGGCTTCACTAGTGATCAAACATTTAAAGAAGATATAATACTGAGACTTTTAGAATTCTTTCAAAAAGGAGAAGAGGATGTTTGCTAACTTATTTCATAAGGCCGGCATTACTCTGATCCAAAGCCAAATAAAAGCACTACAAGAGGGGTACCTGGGTGGCTCAATCAGTTGGGTGTCTGACTCTTGGTTTCAGCTCAGGTCATGATCTAGGGGTTGTGGGATTGTGGGGCTCCTTGGTCAGTGGGAAGTCTGCTGGAGATCCTCTTCCTTCCTTTCCCTGTGCCCCACCCCTCCCACTCTTTCTCAAATAAATAAATCTTAAAAAGGACACTGTAAGAAAGAATATTACAAATCAATATCTTTACAAATATAGATGTAATATTAGGAAATATTAGCAAACCAAATCCAGTAGCATATTAAAAGGATCATTCACCATGACCAAGTGTAATTTATCTCACCTATGCAAAGGTGTTTCAACATAAGGAAATCAACCAATGTAAGATATCAGATAAATAGAACAAAGGAAGAAATCCTCATGATCATCTTAATTGATTCTGGAAAGGCATTTGACAAAATCCAAAATGCTTTCATGATACACACTCTCAGTAAACTGGGAACAGAAGGGAAATCTCTCAATATAAGAAAGGGCATTTATGAGAACCCCACAGTTAACATCATATTTAATGGTGAAACAATGAAAACTATACTCCTAAGGTCACTAGCAAGACAAAGATGCCCACCTTCACCCTTTGCAACTCAGTGTTTTACCTGAAGTACTAGCCAGAGCTATTAGAAAAGATGGAAAGGGCATCAGAAATGTAAATGGGGGTGCCTGGGTGGCTCAGTTGGTTAAGCGACTGCCTTCGGCTCAGGTCATGATCCTGGAGATCCGGGATCGAGCCCCACGTCGGGCTCCCTGCCCAGCCGGAAGCCTGCTTCTCCCTCTCTCACTCCCCCTGCTTGTGTTCCCTCTCTGGCTATGTTTCTCTCTGTCAAATAAATAAAATCTTTAAAAAAAAAGAAATGTAAATGAAGGAGTAAAACTACCTATATTTATAGAGTATATGATCCAATTTTTAGAAAACCCTGAAGAATCCTCTAGAAGCTACTAGAACCAAAAAACAAATTCTTTAAAGTTGGAGGGTACAAATCAACACATAAAAATCATTTATATTTCTATACAGCAGCAACAAACATTCCAGAAATGAAGAATATAGTTCCATTTATAATAATATTTTAAAATATTAGATTGAAGGACTGTACAGCCAGAGAAGCTGTGGCCTCTGACACTTTCACCAGAGCAACCATAACCAAGGGAAGGCCCAGGCTGCCACTTTATTGTTCCTCCTTTCTCCTAATTGCTCCTGCATCCTCAGACTCATTCCAACAGCCTCTTAAAACATGTGAATTACTATGAAGTACTAGGCATGCAGAGACATGCCTCAGCCAAGAATATTAAAAAGGCATATTGAATACTGGCACTGAAGTGGCATCCAGATAAAAATCCCAAGAATAAAGAAGAAGCAGAGAGGGAATTGAAACAAGTAGCTGCGGCATATAAGGTCTTAACAGATGCTAAGAAATGGGACATCTATGATAAGTATGCAAAGAAAGATTAAATTATGGAAGTGGAAATGGAAGTAATTTTGACAGTCTGCTTGAATTTGGTTTCACATTCCATAATCCCGATGACTTTTTCAGTGCATTTTGTGGTGGAAGACACTTGTTTTCATTCTATTTCCTCAGAAGCCCTTTTGAGGACTTTTCTGGGAATCAAAGGAGCCCCTTCACTGTGGGAGCAGCCTTGTTTTTCTCTGCCTTCAGTGGATTTCCATTTTTTGGAGGTGGTTTTTTTTTCCTTTTGATTCAGGATTTACTTCCTTTGGTTTAATAGGTCAGAAATGAGGGGGTTCGCTTCGTTTTCTTCCATATTTGGTGGTAGTGGGATGAGCAACCTCAAATCTCTATCAAATTCTACTAAAATAGTTCATGGTAGAGAAATCACTACAAAGAGAATTGTCAACAATGCTCAAGAAAGAGAAATTAAATGGGGCCAGTTAAAGTCCTTAGCAATAAATGGCCGGAGCATCAGCTATGCTTGGGTAACAAGTAATTCAATGCATGCAATTAACAGAAATGTTAAACTATAACAAGCACCATTTGAGGACTAACAGGAACATTTTTTGAAGGTTTCAAAAGAATTCAACTCTCAGTATAAGTGCACCTCATCTAAAGGTTTTATCAACAGCTCATCAGAGCCCCTATTTGAGTTTATTGTTGGAACTACATGATAGTAGCATCTTTTATCTTTATCACATATCTTTTTATCTGAAATTGTTGTAAATCTCTGTATGTACTTTGCTGTTTTAGTAAATGTAATCCAAGGTGGCCCTGACACTTTCATCAACACCAGCACAGACCTGTTTTCCCATTGTGATTGAAACGTGAGCTAAGTAGTGTCAGTGTTCTGTGAAGTCAATAGTGCCAAGATGCATCTTCCATAAAATTAATTTCAATTATTTTTAGTAGTTAGTAATGAAAAATATTAATGTATTAATCTTACACATGTCTGATTTAATGTAAATTGAGGATTTTTCTCACGTATGAATACTGGCAACTTCACAAGTTTTAGTATTATTTTTATTTTTAAAAGATTTTATTTATTTATTTGACAGAGAGAAACATAGCTAGAGAGGGAACACAAGCAGGGGGAGTGAGAGAGGTAGAAGCAGGCTTCTGATGAGCAGGGAGCCCGATGTGAGCTCAATCCCAGGACTCTGGGATCATGACCTGAGCCGAAGGCAGATGCTTAATGACTGAGCCACCCAGGTGCCCTAACTTAGCAAGTTTTTTTTTGTTTTTTTTTTTAAGATTTTATTTATTTGACAGAGAGAAACACAGTGAGAGAGGGAACACAAGCAGGGGGAGTGAGAGAGGGAGAAGCAGGCTTCCCGCCGAGCAGGGAGCCCGATGTGGGACTCGATCCCCGGTCTCCGGGATCATGACCTGAGCCGAAGGCAGTCGTTTAACCAACTGAGCCACCCAGGCGTCCCTAACTTAGCAAGTTTTAACAATTGTTTAAATACGTAACATTAAGCTTATGTTTAAAAAAGTGAAACTGGTAAACTGGGTCTTCGTCATTTGCTTAAAAAAAAGAAATGTGAATGTGTTTGGTGCATACTTTCATAAGTGAGACCTATAAAAAGTAAATTAATTAAAAATTAAATCATTAGCAATAAATTTAGCCAAGGAGGCAAAGTACTATACACTAAGAACTATAAAACATTCCTGAAAGAAATCAAAGAACTGCAAAGACATCTTGTGTTTATGGATTAGAAGATTTAATATTATTAAAATGAGAATACTACCCAATATAATCTAGATTCAATATAATCCATATCAGAATTTCAATGACTGTCTTTGTAGAACTAGAAAAACCTATCCTAAAATTTATATAAAATCTCAGGAAACCCATGTTAGTGCAAAGAATCTTGAAAGAAAGGAATAAATTTGGAGGACTCAGAATCCTGAACTTCAAAACTTACTATAAAGCTACAGTATGTAAAACAGTATGGTAGAGATTTTATGGACAGACATAAAGAGCAATGGGATAGGATAAAATCCCCAAAATAAACCCTCACATGTATGAGTAATTCATTTTTGACAAAGTTGCCAAGACCATTCAATAGGGGAAAAGACAGTTTTTTTCACAACTGTGCTTGAAAAACTGGATATCCACTTGTAAAAGAATAGAATTAGATCTTTAACTTATACCATATAAACAAATTAACTCAAAATGCATCAAAAACCTATAATTATAAGGTTAAAGTATAAAACTCTTAGAAGAAAACCCTGCAAAAAATCCTAATAACATTGGATCTGGTGATTTCATAGATACAATACCAAACACACAAGAAACAAATGAAAGAGTAAGTTGGATTTCATGAAAATTAAGAAATTTCATGCATCAAAGGACACTTTAAAGAAACCAGAAATACAATCTTTAAGTTGTATATCTGATAAGAGATTAGTATCCAGGATATATAAAGAACACCTAAAACTCAACAACAAAAAGACAAAAAAAAACCTCATTCAAAATTGGGCAAATGACTTAGACATTTTTCCAAAGAAGATAGACAAATTGCCAATAAGCTCATGGAAAGATACTTAACATTATATGTCACTAGGGAAATGTAAATAAAAACCACAGTGAGATGCTATTTCACATCTGAAAGGATGTCTATAGTTAAAGAAAAAGAAAAGAACAAGTGTTGGCTACGATATGGAGAATTTGGAACCCTTGTGCATTCATTGCTGGTGGAAATATAAAAAGCACTGTTGCCATGGAAAAAAATTTGGCAATTTCTCAAAAGGTTCAAAATTGAACTACCATGTGACATAGCAATTCCACTCCTAGGCATATATCCAAAAGAATTCAAAACAAGAATTCAAACAGATATTTGCACAATGTTCATTACCACTGTATTCACAATAGCCAAAAGATGGAACAAATCCAGTGTCAACCAACAGATGAATATTATTTGGTCATAAAAAGAATAAGATTTTGATATGTGGTATAACATGGGTGAACCTTGAAAACATTATGCTTAGTGAAATAAGCCAGACACAGATGACAAATATTGTGTCCTTTCAATTTTATGACATACCTAGAATAGGCAAATTGAGAGAGACTGATAGTAGAATAGAGATTACCAGAGACTGTAGTTGGGGGAAGGGCAAGTCTTTGTTTACCTGGTAGACAGTTTTTTTAGGGATGATGAAAAAGTTCTGGGTATTGATTAGTGGTGATGCTTACAGAACATTGAGGAGTGTATTTAATGCCATTGAATTTTACACTTACAAATGAATAAAATGATTTAAAAATACATGCATTTTACTATAATAAAAAATGAAGGAGAAATTAAGGCATACTCAGATCTGTAAAAATCAAGAGTTGGTCACTACCAGACCTTCCCTTCAACAAATGCTAAAAGGAGTCCTTTAGGCTGATATGAAATGATACTCGATGGTAACTCAACTCCACATAAGAACAACAGCAGGGAAGATAACTAAATAGATAATTGTAAAAGCTGGTATTATTGTATTTTGGACTTATAACACCTTTTCCCTTATATGTATACATGTATAAATCACACATGATGGTTTATAGCAGCATTATTCATAATAGCCAAAAGGGAAAACATCCCAAATGTCCATCAGCTCGAGTGGATAAATAAAATGCACGATAACCACACAGTGGAATATTATTCAGCAATAAAAAGAAATGAAGTACTGAGACATGCTGCAACATGGATAAACCTTGAAAACATTACACTAAATGAAAGAAGCCAGATAGAAAAGGCCATCTGTTGTATGATTTCATTGATATGAAATAATCAGAATAGACAAACCCATAGAGATACAAAGTAGATTAGTAATTGACAGCATATAAGAGGAAAGATGAATGTGGACTAACTGCTATTAGGTATGGTTCTTTCTTTTGGGCATTGTCCATTAAAATATTAATGTGTTCGATAGTGGTGATGGTTGCAAAACTAGTGAATATATCACAAACCACTAAATTGTTTAAAATGGTGAATTTTATGTCATGTAAATCTTACTTGAATTTAAAAACCCTATAGGTTTTTCTATGACCACAAGTTATTTACAACCCTCCCCCATGCAAAATACACTCAACTCCTACCAAGGCCCACAAAAGCCTCCTCTCATTACATCTCATTACACCATTAGCTCAAAGTCCATGATTTCATCATCTAAATCAGATTCGTGTGCAGATGAGGTTTCTCAGGTGTACTTTCTCTTTTTTTTCTTAAAAAATTTGTTTATTTGTTTGACAGAAACACAGCAAGAGAGGAACACAAGCAAGGCGAGTGGGCGAAGGAGAAGCAGGCTTCCCATCAGGCAGGGCGCCCCATGCGAGCTCAATCCTGGAACTCCAGGATTATGACCTGAGCCAAAGGCAGATGCTCAACGACTGAGCCACCCGGGCGTCCCTTCTTAAGTAAATCACCTCAAGTATGGTTCCCCTGAATCTGAAGTTGTGTGCCTTTCATTTAGTCAACATACAGGGTGAGACCGTATGAAAAGAAAACCCCCGTAGACATTCCTGCTCAAATAGGGATAAAAATGTGAGGTACGAAGGAATACACAGAAATTCTGAAATGTAAGTGGGAAAATTTTAGAAGTTTCCTTAATAGGACTCGTTCCTGCCCAAGAATAATTTTCCATGGTTCTTGGTTCTCTCTCAGGGTTCTTTGTGCCACCCTCTATGTTACCCTTCCTTTTATATGGTAGGTAACCTGTACTTTCAACTGTGTAGCTTTCACAGTTCAAGTAGGGTTTGAGGGTTCAGAGTCCACTGTTTTTTCTTTTTTGTGGTGTTTTTGTCCTTGTCATTTAAAAATAATTATTTTAAAATAATTTTTGGTCTCCTGTGAATAAATACCACACCCTGACATCTCTTCCATTAAGCCCTTCTTAACCCTGGTCTTCTTTTGGGAGGTTTGTATAATAAAGTCTTTACATTTCTTAAAAGCCCTATTGTTTGATGAAGATACTCTTCTAGGCACACCCTTAAACTCTTTAAAGAGCCTTTGTCCAATTTAATATTCTGAGGCATGATATTTTATCTTTCTGATAACTTGACAAAGAATTTTACGGCCATAGCTTCATCTTCACCTTGACACTGTATTTTCCTGGCAAGACCCTGGGTTTGATCTTTATTTGGAAGCCATTAGTTAACTTTAACATATTTGGCCTTCAGAAGATGCTGAAAAATTTCCAAACCATTAGGTCTAAACTCCCTTATGATTAATACTCCTTTTAGTTTCACATTTAACATTTCATTATAAGTATCAAAAAAACCAGGCAACAACTTTAACAGCTCACATATTTTCTTCATTCCTTGTTATTTCAGACAACAATGTTGATAAACTGTTATTTTAATTGGGATAAAAGTTCTTTATCAGATATATAATTTTCAATTATTTTCTCCCAATCTTTGGTTTGACATTTATTTTCCTTTAGTGTTTTTCTTTAAGTCAGAATTAACATAGTTATTAACATAATTGACATTAGGTATAATTGACATACAATAAAATGCATATAGGGATGCCTGGGTGGCTCAGTGGGTTAAGCTTCTGCCTTTGGCTCAGGTTATGATCTCAGGGTCCTGAAATCAAGTCTCACATAAGGCTCTTTGCTCAGTAGGGAATCTGTTTCTCCCTTTGCCTGCCAATCTCCCTACTTGTATGCTGTCTCTGATAAATAGCCTTTTAAAAAATATGTATGTCTAAAATATACAATTTGATAAGTTTTTACATATGTGAAACTACCATATTCAAGATAATGAGCACATTTAATTATCAGGAAAAGTATCCTCTTGTGCATTTGTAATGCCCTTCCTTCCACATATCAACAACATGCCCATATACCCACTGGTAACCACTGACTTATTTTTGGTCAGTTTAGAATAATTATCATTTTTAAAATTATATAAGTAGAAAACAGTGTACCCAAAGAAAATAAAAACTCTAATTTGAAAAGATCTATGCACTCCTACATTTCTTGCAGCATTATTTACAATAGCTAATATATAGAAGCAAACCACGTCCACACACACACACACACACACACACACACTGGAATGACCCTTAGTCATAAGAAAGAATGAAGTCTTGCCATTTGCAGCAACATGGATGGATCAATATAGTATGATGCTAAGTAAGTCAGAGAAAAATACCATATGATTTCATTCCTATGTGGAATTTAAGAAACCAAACAAATGAACAAAGAGAAAGAGAAACAAAATAGCAGACTCTTGGAGAACAAACTGGGTGGATTGGTGAAGGGGACAAACAGTACACTTACGATGATCACT
The DNA here is from genome assembly GCA_004023965.1 of Spilogale gracilis. Lineage (NCBI taxonomy): Eukaryota > Metazoa > Chordata > Mammalia > Carnivora > Mephitidae > Spilogale > Spilogale gracilis. Next base: position 1,904 of record PITA01033253.1, on the reverse strand, counting down.
GAATGATCTATAGAATTGTTGAATCATTATACAGTACACCTGAAACTAATATAATACTGTATGTTAATTATAAATGAATAAATGGAATAGTATAAAATATATGCATTTGTCATTCAGCTCTTTTATTATTATTTTTTTAAGTTTTAGATTTCATTTAAATTCCAGTTAGTTAACATACAGTGCAATATTAGCTTCGGGTGTACAATTTAGTGGTTCACCACTTGCATATGACATCTGGTGCTCATCACAAAAACTACACTCCTTATTCTGCATCACCTATTTAACCCATTCCCCCACCCACCTCCCCTCTGGTAACCATCAGTTTGTTCTTGATAGTTAAGACTCTTTCTTGGTTTGCCTCTTTTTCTCCCCTATTATCATTTGATTTGTTCCTTAAATTCCATGTATGAGTGAAATCATATAGCATTTGTCTTTCTCTAACAGACTTATTTCACTTAGCGTAATACTCTCTAGTTTCATCCACACAGATACAAATGGTGAGATTTTTCTTTTTTGTAGCTGAGTAATATTCCATTGTATGTATATAGACCACAACTTCTTTATCCATTTATCAGTTGATGGATATTTAGGCTCTTTCCATAATTTGGCTACCGTTCATAATGCTGCTGTAAATATCGAGGTACATGTATCCCTTCAAATTAGTATTTTTGTATTATTAGGGTAAGTAGCTAATAGTACAACTGCTGGATCATAGGGTAGTTCTATGTTTAACTTTTTGAGGATGCTCCATACTGTTTTCCAGAGTAGTTGCACCAGTTTGCATTCCCACCAATGCTGCAGGAGTGTTCCCTTTTCCACATCCTCACCAACACCTGTTGTTTCCTGTGTTGTTGAATTTAGCCATTCTGACATGTGTGTGGTGGTATCTCATTATAGTTTTCACTTGCAGAGGGAGAATTAGACTCTCTGCTGAGCAGGGAGGCTGATGTGGGGCTCAATCCCAGACTCTGGAATCATGACCTGAGCCTTAAGACAGATGCTTAACTGACTGAGCCACCCAGGGGCCCCTCTTCTGCCATTTTTTAAACTAGATTATTCATTTTTTTGGTGTTGGCTTTCATAAGTTTTTTTAAATAGATTTTGCATAGTAACCCTTTATCAGATGTCATTTGCGAATATCTTCTCCCATTCCATAGGCTGCCTTTTAGTTTAGTTGATTGTTTCTCTTGCTGTGCAGAAGCTTTTTATTTTGATGAAGTCTCAATAGTTTATTTTTGCTTTTATTTTCCTTGCCTCAGGAGACATATCTAGTAAGAGGTTGCTATGGCCAGTGTCAAAGAGGTTACTGCCTGTGTTCTTCTCTAGGACTTTAAGGATTTCCTGTCTCACATTTAGGACTTCATTCCATTTTGAATTTATTTTTGTGTATGGTGTAATAAAGTGGTCCAGTTTCAGTCTTTTGCATGGTGCTATCTGGTTTCCCCCAAACAATTTGTTGGAGACTGTCTTTTTTCCATTGGATATTCTTTCCTGCTTTGTTGGAGATATAGTTCTGGGTTCATTTCTGTGTTTTCTATTGTTCTATTGATCTATGTGTTTATTTTTGTTCCAGTTACATACTGTCTTGATCGCTATAGCTTGGCAATGGAACTTGAAGTCTGGAATTGTGTTACCTCCAGTTTTGCATTTCTTTTTCTTTTTTTTTTAATTTTTTTATTTATTATTATTTTTTTTATTGTTACTAAATTTTTTTTTCCAGTGTTTCAAGATTCATTCCCCATTCCCCACACCCAGTGCTCCACGCTTTAGGTGTCCCCAGTACCCACCACCAGGCTCTCCCATCCCTCCACCCCCCTCCCTCCAAGTCCCTCAGTTTCTTTCTGTGTTCAAAATCTCTGTTGTTTCGTTTCCCTCCCTAGATTACCCTAGTTCCCATTTGCTTT
>PITA01033252.1:0-12971 GCA_004023965.1 Spilogale gracilis | reverse complement strand
TTATCCCAGGGATGCAAGGGTGGTTCAACACTCGGAAATCAATCAACGTGATAGAACAAATCAATAAGAGAAGAGAGAAGAACCATATGGTACTCTCAATTGATGCAGAAAAGGCATTTGACAAAATACAACATCCGTTCCTGATCAAAACTCTTCAAAGTATAGGGATAGAGGGAACATTTCTCAACCTCATAAAATCTATCTACAAAAAACCCATAGCAAATATCATTCTCAACGGGGAAAAACTGACAGTCATCCCTCTGAGATCAGGAACAAGACAAGGATGCCCACTCTCACCACTTTTGTTCAACACAGTGTTAGAAGTCCTAGCAACAGCAATCAGGCAACAGAAAGAAATAAAAGGTATTCAACTTGGCAAAGAAGTCAAACTCTCTCTCTTTGCAGATGACATGATACTCTATGTGGAAAACCCAAAAGACTCTACCCCCAAACTATTAGAACTCATACCACAATTCAGTAATGTGGCAGGATACAAAATCAATGCAGAGAAATCAGTTGCATTCTTATACACCAATAATGAAATTATAGAAAGGGAAATCAGAGAATTGATTCCGTTTACTCTAGCACCAAAACCATAACATAACTAGGAATAAACCTAACCAAAGAAGTTAAGGATCTGTACTCGAGGAACTACAGAACACTCATGAAAGAAATGAAGAAGACACAAAAAGACAGAAGAGCATTCTATGCTCATGGATCGGAAGAATAAACATTGTTAAAATGTCTATACTTCCCAGAGAAATCTATACTTCCAATGCCATTCTGATCAAAATTCCACCAACATTCTTCAAAGCTTCGGAACAAACAATCCTAAAATTTATATGGAACCAAAAAAGACCCTGAATCGCTAAGGAATTGCTGAAGAAGAAAAGCAAAGCTGGGGGCATCATGCTACTTGACTTCAGGCTTTATTACAAAGCTGTGATCACCAAAACAGCATGGTACTGGCACAAAAACAGAGAAATAGACCAATGGAACAGAGTGGAGTGTCCACATATGGACCCACAAATCTATGGGCAAATCATCTTCGACAAAGCAGGAAAAAGTATCCAGTGGAAAAAAGACAGTCTCTTCAATAAATGGTGCTGGGAAAATTGGACAGCTACATTTAGAAGAATAAAGCTAGACCATTCTCTTACACCACACACAAAGACAAACTTGAAATGGATGAAAGACCTCAACGTGAGGCAGGAATCCATCAAAATCCTGGAAAAGAACATAGGCAGCAACCTGTTTGACATCGGCCACAGCAACTTCTTTCAAGACACGTCTCCAAAGGCAAAGGAGACAAAAGCGAAAATGAACTTTTGGGACTTCATCAAAATAAAAAGCTTCCACAGAGCAAAGGAAACAGTCAACAAAACAAAGAGATAACCCACGGAATGGGAGAGGATATTTGCAAATGACACTACAAAGGGCTGATATCCAAGATCTATAAAGAACTCCTCAAACTCAAGATACAAAAAAGAAGATGAACACATCAAAAAATGGGCAGGAGACATGAAGAGGCACTTCTCCATAGAAGATATACAAATGGCTAACAGACACATGAAAAAATTTTCAGCGTCACTAGCGATCAGTGAAATTCAAATCAAAACCACACTGAGATACCACCTTACACCAGTCAGAATGGCCAAAATTAACAAGATAGGAAACACCAAGTGTTGGAGAGGCTGCAGAGAAAGGGGAACCCTCTTACACTGTTGGTGGGAATGCAAGTTGGTGTAGCCGCTTTGGAAAACAGCGTGGAGATTCCTTAAAAAATTAAAAAGAGAGGTACCCTATGACCCTGCAATTGCACTACTGGGTGTTTACCCCAAATATACAGATGTAGTGAAAAGAAGGGCCATATGTACCCCAATGTTCATTGCAGCAATGGCCACAATTGCCAAACTGTGGAAAGAGCCAAGGTGCCCTTCAACAGACGAATGGATAAAGAAGATGTGGTACATATATACAATGGAATACTATGCCTCCATCAGAAAGGATGAATATCCAACTTTTGTAGCAACATAGACTGGAATGGAAGAGATTATGCTGAGTGAAATAAGCCAAATAGAGAAAGTCAAGTATCACATGGTTTCACTTACTTGTGATACATAAGGGGTAATATAGAGGACAGTAGGAGAAGGAAAGGAAATGGGAAGTAGGGTAAATCAGGGAGGGAAATGAAACATAAGAGACTTTGGACTCAGAAACAAACTGAGGGTCTTGGAGGGAAGGGAGTGGGGGGATGGGTGAGTCTGGTGGTGGGTACTGCGGGCATGTATTGCATGGAGCACTGGGTGTGGGGCATAAACAATGATCTTGGAACACTGAAAAAATAAAATAAAATATTAAAAAAATGACTTTCTCCCTCTCCTTTTCCCTCTCTCTAAAATAAATAAATAAAACTTTTTTAAAAATTCAAACAGTAGTATCCCATTTATTTCAAGGCTTTGTGATGGGGAAGTAACCATTTTTAACTAAATACAGAACCAGTAATTACTCGTTACAAAATATTCTGTGAAGATTTAACAATAATAATTGTATGTATTCGTTCTTTTAAAACACACATATTAGTCTTGTATTGTTTCCCAAATTATTAGCCTCATCACTCTAATTAGATAGTACATCTCCTCAGGAAGAAAAAAGAATTACCAAAAATTTTCATTTTCTTTACACTGTCTAGCAATACAATGGGCATGTGCCAGATGCACCAATATAATTTGTGCAAAATATGCACCATGTAGAAACCACACTGTGCTCTGCCTGCAGCAAAAGCTGCTTCAAAATTATGAAAACAAACAAACAAACAAACAAAAAACACCCCACAACATTATGGCTAAAAGTGGATTTCTAGAAACAAGAGATAAAAATAGTATTTATAATTCTTCTTGCCAACAAAAAGTAATGAAGAGAACTATGGATTTACTAACCCAAAACATAGTGGGGCAGGAGCCAGAGATAAAAGCCTAAGGAAGCACTCACATACACAGTAACAAAACCACTCTTTTGGCATAAGCAAAAAAACAGAAGAGGGATATGAAAATTACAAAAGTAAAAACATGACTCAGGAATACAATGCATGCTTCAAGTAATAGTAATTACAGTTATCAATGATTTGAAGCGTTTGATTTTTTTAAGGGGAAAATGAGCCTTTTCCCAAAACCAAATGCAAAGTACTTCAATTATTTGTTGCAGAGAAACCGCACCTGACAATTGAGGTTTAACAACGAAGTCCCAGAGAGTGCTGCAAACTAGCAGAACCAGGCAAGTTGTGCATTAAGAACAGAAAGCAAAATGGACTATAAAAAGTCAAACCATACAAAGCTTATTTTGTTCTTGGCTACCAAAAGAAGCATTTTATCTTTCTTTACACTGTTACCAGTCCACTTGAACACAGTGCCTGTGTAAACCTGACAGCATTTATTCTTGACTTCCTTTAAGTACTTTAGCCAAACTGAAAACACAATGTAAATATGCCAAACTGAATTTCATCTGAATTAGTTGAAGGACATAAATTGACTGCTCATATTGCTAACTTTATTAATGACTCCTTAATTAACAAGGTTTTAAGTACCTGTAGTTTGAGGATTAACACATATTAAAAATAACGGTGTGAAATAACCCAATTTACATTATCAGGAGATGATAATGATTTTGCAGAAAGAAACAAGGTCTATTAAAAATAATCTAGATTCCTCATACCACTTACTGACAATCACAGCTTTACATCATGCTAAAAGTACATATTTATCTCATTAGCAACTAATCTCACTTATTCTTCTTGCCAAACCAATTACGAGAAAATTTTCAGACTCAAAGGAATTAATAGGACACTTGGACCTCTCTCAGTCTTCTCATGACTCTAGTAATTAGCAAGCACTTATATATGAAATCCAAATAGTTTCCCTAAACTAATTAATGACATGAAGGACATCAAAATGTTATCAACTAATAGCAACTCAAGTCCCATATTCCAATAGCCCTCAGATATAATAATTGCCAGATGTTGACAGGGTCTTTCTGATCAACTCAGAGATTACAGCAGGGGGTGAAAATGAAGAGAAGGAAAGGGAGGTAGTTGCTTATCAAATACAGCAAACTATGTATGTGATAAAGGAGTATTTTATAGGCAATGAATGCCTTGTATATTAAATAGCTTCTAGATTCTCCAACTCTTTAAGCACATAATACAAGGTGGATTAATGATTATAGCAGAAATTTCCCATTTATAAGATATTTTCTTCCAAGCAACTCAAAATGGAAAAATATAAGGCTAAGCCATTTACTCAAAATTTCATAAAAATCCTGGAAGTTCTGGAAAAAAAATTAGAAAGCTTGATTCTTCCGTCAGCTACTTTTTTCTGTGTCCTTTCAACCATTCATTTCAGAAATCAAACTGTAACCTTGTGTTAGTCTTTCTCATTGCTTCCTCTCCTTCCACACCCCCCACCTCAGTAGTTCCCATCATACCCTGCTACAGAGTTTCTCTCTCCTCAGGGTTTTCTCAGTAACAGAAGGTTCAAAGTAGACTTTTTACAGACATATTCTGTTATAAATTAATTTCATTAGCTGCTCTTACCTCTAAGTTTTGAAAAGATTAAAATTAATAGTAAATAAGAAATTCAATTTAGTTTGAGTAGATTTTGTATTTCTTTACTAAAAATGAAGCCCTTCAAGAGATCTTTAAATAATTGTACGTAGTATTTTAAGGACAGTACATGAACTTTCTCTGAAGCCTACAGCATATCAGATCCTACACCTGTTAGGTCTGTTCCTGGTAAAGAGTACAAATCCAGAGACTGGCACAAAATCACAAAATAAACACTGTGTGTGTGTGTGTGTGTGTGTGTGTGTGTGTGTGTTAAAGGATGGAGGAGGCTCGCATATGTGATGAGGAAGCAGAAGTCAAGCTGAGGACAAACCACAAGCTGACACTGGACAGTCCCCCTCCCCCCATCACACTCAAGGTGGGATGTGTAGGACATTTATGAGGCACTTCTGGCTGCCCTAAAACCAAGGGAAGGAAAAACAAAATGGTTAAATTAGAGATTATAGTCCTGAGGAGTGGCCCTCAATTTACAAACATCTCAGTGATTGACAGGAAACAAGCATTTTTTTTTTAAAGAATACGTATTTATTTGAGAGAGAGAGAGCACAAGAGGGGGCAGGGTCAGAGGGAGAAGCAGACTCCTCACTGAGCCTGGAGCCAGATGCTGGGCAGGACCGAGGATCCTGAGATCATGACCTGAGCCAAAGGCAGAAGGTCAACCAACTGAGCCACCCAAGTGCCCCAGGAAAAAGGCATTCTCAGTAATAACCTAATTTCCAGAAAGAAACGTAGATACAATTAAATGTCCTCAGAATCTCCAGCCCACTGACAAATACTTAAGGCAGGAAGAGTATAAATTTGCTCCAGGAAGCTCCCAACAGCCTTAATATTAATGCCTTGCTAGAGGGAAAAACAACTTTAATTTGACAATGGCAAGGCCTTCAGTATCTTGTAGGTCTTCTTCAGCATATGAAAGTTCTTTTGAAAACCTCCCCATTGCTTTACCCCCCTCAACTCGCAAATATATAATCAGGCACCCCTCACGATCCTGATACAGCCGCTCTTTCTGCCCACAAGTCTTGTCCCCTTGCTTTAATGAAATCACCATTTCGCACCAAAAACGTCTCAAGAATTCTTTTTTGGCCGCCAGCTCCAGACTTTACCCCACCAAACCTTGACCTATATTCAAAACCTGTATCATATGCATCTCTGCAATCTTTAAACTCTAGATTCAGAAAAGACCAATTAAAAATTCTTCCCATGATGCTAGGCCCCAACAAGACTGAAAACGAACAGAATTTCATTCATTTCTTCTCCAGAGATGCCAGCAGTATTAAAAAAAACAAACAAAAAAAGGTAAAATTAATGGACAGCAGTTGCTTCTGGGCATCAATATTTTTGCATGAAATTTATGTCTGTGTTGAAATAAAAAATATTCCCTCATACCAAGTAAGACAAATCTCTGAAATATTTAACCTATGGTTAAACCACTGATCAACATAGTTATTTTCCTATATCTTAATTCAGAAAAGCAGCTTCACCTGATCTGAAATCTTAGGACGCATTTTCAATTTCTTTGGGAAAATGCTGACAGACTTCTTTTTAATCTCCCTTCAGATAAAACTCTGAAGATCAAAGGGGCCTCACTCAGGCAGATGTGTTCTGCTGTCAATGACTAAGAGGGGAAAACAGACTTCAAGCAAACTGCTCAGAGAATCCTTAAATAATTAGGCATTAAATGGAGAATACAAAGTCCTCGAAAGGTCAATGGATAAGGAAAATCATGGCATTCACTCACAAAACAAACAAACAAACAAACAAACAAACAAAAACTTTCTTTGGAAAACCAAGCTAGAAATAAACCAAATCACAATGAAGTAGATAAGCTCTCCACAAATACTCGAAATACTGAAATAACCTAATGCTACTTTAACTGCATATCATCAGTTCTATTCTACTAAAGAATATGTGATGAAATCAATTAATTGATACAAAATTCCAAATTTAAAAACAGCCTGTATATTATGAGATGATCAAAAAAAAATCCTGAAAACTAACAATGCATTATTGTTAATGAATATTTTGTAAATTCATGTAACCAGGGAAAAGCCCAAATTGTGTAAAGTTAGCCCCCAAAATTATATCAACCAACTTTCTATTCATTCCCTTTCAGAAAACACAGTATTGGGCATAAGAGAATTGTGTTTCACCAGTTAAAGAAAGGTTTCTCCTGGACAAGAGTATCTCACATAAAATAGGAATAAAGGAATGTTGACCATATATATCTGAACATTTTCACAACTTGAACAGACTGATTTCTCTATGCTTTATTTCTTCCATCAAAAAATATTGACAGCTATTCATTTCTTGGATGTATTACATTATAATGTCTGAGGTAGAGAATTCCTTAAATTCTCATTCAAGAAATACAATAACAATAATGATTGTGTCACCTTTGTATGATGATTAGAAACTCAGAAAGCTTAAAAATTATATAAAAGCAAGATCTCAAGAACTTTGTGATGCATTTTCAGATTTCTCCAGGCATTGTTTCAATGCATAAGTTAATAAATAAGTTCTCATGCTATGGGAAAGAAATAAATTTTCACTTATAGAATGAGTTTTAATTAAACTCCAATTTATAACACTTAAAATTAAGTTTATTTTTAATTCTAACTCAAATTAGAATTCAAAAAATGTAGAATGAAATCAATAATAAAGGAATTGGTTATAAGACAAATTCTTAAAAGTTTCAACAAACTTTGTGTTTAAGGAATCTTGATAGTTGCAAATATGGACTATGGTTTCTGTTGTAATTTAGTAATAGGTATCAAATTTAAAAGAATTTACTATGACAATTAGCTAAAAGCATACAAACTCACTCAGGTAAAGGAGTATCTAGTCCATTTTTTCCAAAAACCTATTAGATAGTTATTTACCAGGTGCAGTTTTCACATGTATCAAAAGTACAGTGGACAACAATTCTTAAACACCATCAGTAGGGCTCTTAATTATAGGAGTAAAAATATTTTCCTCTTCTTGAGACACAGAAGTAGTATTTAGCTCCAATTCAAATTTTGGTCAATATACAAATTTTACTATCTTTAATTATTGGCAAATTTTAAACAGCACTTTTTCTAGTACAAAAATATGTGCTTGTTATAGAAAAAGTATTTTATTGATTATAAAGGTGTTCCCCAGGACACCCGGGTGGCTCAGTCTTCAAGCATTTGCCTTCGGTTCAGGTCATGGTCCCAGGGTCCTGGGATCCAGCCCCCGTGTCAGGCTCCCTGCTCAGCAGGAAGCCTGCTTCTCCTTCTCCCTCTCCCTCTCCCAATGCTTATGTTCCCTCTTTTGCTGTGTCTCTGTCAAATAAAAATAAAATATTTAAATTAAATAAATAATTAAATTAAATTAAATTAAATTAAATGTGTTCCCCAAGAAGCAGAGAGCAAAGTAGAAAGTACCCCAAATTCTACCACTCAGGTATAACCACATTTATCAACATTTTGATCTCTTTCCTTAAAGTCTTATTTACTAGCTACAATTTTTTTTTTCAAATAAACACATGGTGGGTGTGCGTGTGTGTGTGTGTGCGTGTGTGTGTGTGTGTGTGTATAAAGAGAGAGAGAGATTTTTACAGCATATTTATCAAAAGAACTAGAAAAAAGATACTCATAAAAAAGAACTGGATGTTTACTATGGATGGTGTATAAATATTTCTGATTTTAAGAACTCAATGCCTTCAGTCATTTGGTATCATTCTAACACACAGTAAATCCATAGTCAAAATCCCACTTACAACTGCATCTAAAACCAGAAGATACTTAGGAATACACCTAAGCATAGAGGCAAAAGATCTATACTCAGAAAACTATAGAACACTCATGAAAGAAACTGAAAGAAATGGAAAAATGTTCCATGCTCATGGATTGGAAGAACAAATAATATTAAAATGCCTATGCTACCTGGAGCAACCTATACATCCAAGGCAATCTCTAACAAATACCATCAACTTTCTTCACAGAATTGGAACAAATAATTTTAAAATTTGTATGGAACCAGAAAAGACCCCAAATAGCCAAAGGAAAGAAAAAGAAAAACCAATCCCAGACTTCAAGCTCTATTACAAAGCTGTAATCATCGGGCACCTGGGTGGCTCAGTGGGTTAAAGCCTCTGCTTTCAGCTCAGGTCATGATCTCAGGGTCCTGAGATCAAGGCCCGCATTGGGCTCTCTGCTCAGCAAGGAGTCTGCTTCCACCTCTCTCTCTGCCTGCCTCTCTGCCTACTTGTGATCTCTCTCTCTCTGTCAAATAAATAAATAAAATCTTAAAAAAAAAAAGCTGTAATCATCAAGACAGTATGGTATTGGCACAAAAACAGACACACAGATCTGTGTGGAACAGAAGAGAGGGCCCAGAAATTAAATTAACCCTTAAGTCTATGGTCAACTAATCTTCAACAAAGCAGGAAAGAATGTCCAATGGAAAAAAGACAGTCTTTTCAACAAATGGAGAACCACATGCAGAAGAATGAAACTGGACCATTTCCTTAAACCATACACAAAAACAGACTCAAAATAGATCAAAGACCTAAAGGTGAGACAGGAATCCATCAAAATCCTTGAGGAGAATACAGGAAGCAACCTCTTCAACCTCAGCTGCAGCAACTTCTTCCTCGAAACATTGGCAAAGGCAAGGGAGGCAAGAGACTCCATCAAGATAAAAAGCTTTTGCACAGCAAAGGAAACAGTCCACAAAACCAAAGACAACCGAGAGAATGGAAGAAACTATTTCCAAATGTCTTATCAGATAAAGGGCTAGTATCCAAAATCCATAAAGAGCTTAACAAACTCTACACCCAAAGAACAAACAATCCAACAAGAAATGGGCAGAAGACATGAACAGACATTTCTGCAAAGAAGATATCCAAATGGCGAACAGATCCATGAAAAAGTGTGCAACATTACTCAGCATCAGGGAAATACATATCAAAACCACAGAGAGATACCACACCTCACACTAGTTAAAATGGCTAAAATTAACAAGTCAGGAAACAATAGATGTTGGCAAGAATACAAAGAGAGGGGAACCCTCCTACACTGTTGGTGGGAACGCAAGCTGGTGCAGCCACTTTGGAAAACAGTATAGAGGTTTCTACAAAAGTTGAAAATAGAGCTACCCTATGACCTAGCAATTGCACTACTGGGTATTTACCCCAAAGATGGAAATGCTGTGATCCAAAGGGGCATGTGCACCCCAATGTTTATAGCAGGAATGTCCACAACAGCCAAACCAAATCTAGGAAAGAGTCTAGATGTCCATCAACAGTTGAATGGATAAAGAAGATGTGATATATATGTACAATGGAATATTATGCAGACATCAAAAAATGAAATCTTGCCATTTGCAACAATGTGGACAGTATTATGCTAACTGAAGTCAGTCAGAGAAAGACAATTATCATATGCTCTCACTGATATGTGGAATTTGAGAAACAAGACAGAGGATCATAGGGGAAGAGAGGAAAAAATGAAACAAGACGAAACCAGAGAGGGAGACAAACTATAGGAGACTCTTAATCTCAGGAAACAAATTGAGGATTGCTGGAGGGCAGGGGGATGAAGGGATGGGGTGGCTGGGTGATGGACATTGGGTTGAGTATGTGTTATGCTGAATTGTGTAAGACCTGTATCCCAAAACAAATAATATATTATATGTTAAATAAAGGGTTCATGTCTAAGGATTTGGTCACCTGAACATGTCTCAGGTGTAGTTAATAAATCCTCCTCTACGTGCCTACAGTTGGTTGGGATTTTAGACCAATGGATAACTCAAGGTGATGACTCCCTGAAGTGCTCTATCCATAAGCTGTAAAAATCCTTTAGTAAACACCAATATAATACTCTAAGCTGGCTCACAAGACACTCCTTCCAGACCTTCCAAGTCCGCCTGAATGTTCAGATAAGCAGATAAGAGAAGATAGATCCACCTACCTTTATGGGACTTTCCCATCCTCCAAAAACTAATCAGGAAGAGTGTGTTTATAGTACATAGCAGGCTTGATCCTACCAATAACCCAACATTATACAAAACTCAGCAATTACAGAAATGTAAAGATATGGGAAAAAAGAAAGAAAAGCTTTCATAGTTATCAAACAACAAGAATGGTTAGGGACATCAGAGTAGCTCTACTAGAAATACCTCTTTTCTCAACTTTAGTTTTCAATTGCTGAAATCTCAAATTACACTGAGATTTTCACTAATGTTTTCTATGCCCATTTCTCCAAAAACCTTCATTTTGGCTTTGAATAGTTTTATTCATAGCTGAATTTGTACATGTTATACAAATGTTGGAAAGAATTATAAGAACCTCTAGAGAATGCATATGATTGTCATAGGTGACAAACTAGACAAGAGAGCCTCTGCTCTACCCTAGAAGCCAGCCTATATCATAAATCAGAAAGTTCTGAGGATTTGTTCTCAGAATTCCAGTAATCACTCTGAGTGGAGACTTAACTCCAATTTGCATTGGAAGCTCTCCAACAGCAGCCTCTCTCATAGAATTAGTTTCACCACACTCAAATTTTTGATTCTTGATTCCTGTAAGAGTATGTGCACTCCCTTTTCAGGGGTCTTCCTGGCTAGCAAAAACGTTAGCCTGAGCCACTCAGGGTATATTATTTTTTTTCAGTACTCAGTGTAAACTATAATTTGATGGCAAATTCTGAAAGAAAAATTACATACATATTTTTCTCCAGATAAAAACTAATATGTAAGTCATGATGCATTTTGTAAAAAAAAAAAAAAAAAAACTGCTATAAAAACACTGAACTGGGAAATAAGTTATGAAATGTACCTCAGCCAACATACTTTCTTTATATGTGAATGTTAAACATATTACTCATCGTATTAAGAAAATATTTATGGTTCTGTATTGTAAGTGTTGACTTTAAAAGAACAGCTTTTCTAGAGGTGTGTGGTGATTCAGTCAGTTAAGTCTCCAACTCCTGATTTTGGCTCATGTCAGAGTCATGCAGTCACATACCGGGCTCTGCATTGGGCATGGAGCCTGCTTAAGATTCTCTCTCTCTTTCCCTCTCCCTCTGCCCCTCCGTGGTACCCCCCTCCCACCTTCTGCTTGTGCTCTCTCGCTCTCTCTCCTGAAAATTAATTAATTAATAAAAGCATAGCTTTCACTAAAAAAAAGGACAGACAGAATGAAAGGCATGCCAAGTTTTAACTTTACTATCTTGCTAACAATAGAAAGCAAAGTTTCTTCTGTTCCAAAAAACAACTTTATATACTCGAAATGAGCATTTGTAGGTTTCACGCAGAGAAAGATGTGCAGTGTAACAGTAGTCAGAAATAAGTACATAAAATATTTAAATACCTGGTTGAGCCATAGCTAAAGTATGCTAAAGGAGGCTGATTGTTTTCAGATTAAAGCTGTCAGAAAAGGAAAAATTAAGAATAAGAATATTTTACATCTGCTTGGGTCTCTGGGTTCTAATGTCCCAAAGATGAGGGACATGGCCCATTACAGGTGCCTGGGGTGGGATTAAAGGAGAAAGATGGGGCCCAGATGCCTGCAATGTGTCAAACAAGCCAGTTCAGGTGCCAAGGTCACCACTATTATTAGATCCTCCTCATATAGCCTGTTATGGAAGCAATGTGTTAAAATCAGACACTCACATGCACAAACATAAAGGAAGACCAGCATTACAGGAAAGACAAGCAGAATGAAGACTCACAGAGCCTAAGGCCATCATTTTTTCTTTGAAGCTACAGTAGTTTAAACATGCACAGAAAACTCACTTACTTTAGAAAACTAGAAGTTACACACACTCCTGTAGTAATAATCATGATTGTCTGATGATTAATTGGCACTTATCATGGGCTGGCACTGAACTATGAAATTTTAATTTATATTTTTATATTATATACAATTATTATCCCCATTTTTTTAGAGGGAAGTTGGGGGAGGGAGCAGAAGAAGGAGAGAGAATCTCAAGCAGACTCCACACTGAAGGCAGAACCCAATACAGGACTCCGACCTGAGCCAAAACCAAGAATCCAACACTTAACCCACCAAGCCATTCAGGTACCTCCCTTATCCCCATTCAACAGATGAAGAAGAAAGGCTTTTACACAAACTGACCTCTATAAAAGCTTTCTGGAGATCACACAAGTAAGTATAAGAGCCAGGACTCGAACCCCAATCTATATGATGTCCCTGTTTCATTCTTTCCTTGACTATTCACTCTTTCCTTGACTATTCACTCAGTCGGTCCCAAGCAAATAATACTAAGCACAACAAGTAAGTATAAGAGCCAGGACTCAAACCCCAATCTATATGATGTCCCTGTTTCATTCTTTCCTTGACTATTCACTCTTTCCTTGACTATTCACT
>PITA01033251.1:0-12975 GCA_004023965.1 Spilogale gracilis | reverse complement strand
TTTTTTTTTTTTTTTTTTTTTTTTTTTTTTTTTTTTTTTTTTTTTTTTTTTTTTTTTTTTTTTTTTTTTTTTTTTTTTTTTTTTTTTTTTTTTTTTTTTTTTTTTTTTTTTTTTTTTTTTTTTTTTTTTTTTTTTTTTTTTTTTTTTTTTTTTTTTTTTTTTTTTTTTTTTTTTTTTTTTAATTCATTCTCCTATTCAGGAGCTTTGGGGTTACCTCTGTGTTGGCCATTGTGAATACAACTGCTTTGAATATTCATTTATAAGTCTTTTTGTAGATATTTGGATTCAGAGCGGAGTATATTGTTAACGTTTTGAAAAACTGCCAAACCTTTTCCCAAACTGGCTATACCAATTTACATGCCCTTGGCTACGAGCAAAAATTCTGGATGCTCTATATATAGTGTTAAGGGTTGTCTTAATTTTAGCCATTTTAGTGGTAAAGTGACATCTTTATTATAGCATTAACTTGCATTTCCCTGGGGCGCCTGGGTGGCTCAGTTGGTTAAGCAACTGCCTTCAGCTTAGGTCATGATCCCAGAGTACCGGGGTTAAGCCCCGAATCGGGCTCCCTGCTCAGCGGGAGGCCTGCTTCTCCCTCTCTCACTCCCCCTGCTTGTGTTCCCTCTCTAGCTATGTTTCTCTGTCAAAAAAATAAAAAAAAAAAACAAAAACTTTAACTTGCATTTCCCTGATGACAAATGTTGAACTCTTTTTTTGTACCCACTGGCCATTGTAAATCTTTTTTTCTTTTTTTACTTGTTTAAGTCTTTTGCTCATTCTTTAAAAAATTGGTTTATTTTTATCATTAAGTTTTCTTTTTTTTTTGAGTCTAGATACAAGTCCTTGTCACTGCTATTTGCATCATCTGGATCATCTTGGAGTTGGTTTCTGTTGACTGCATTTTTTTTTTTTTTGAGTGTGGGTCACCTTTTTCTTCCTATACTTAGTATTTGGTTAGTGGATACTAGATATTATGACTAATATATTGTAGAAACTCTGGATTCTTTTGTATTGCTCTGAAATGTGATTTTTTTTTTTTAAGATTTTATTTATTTGACAGAGAAACACAGCCAGAGAGGGAACACAAGCAGGGGGAGTGAGAGAGGGAGAAGCAGGCTTCCCGCCAAGCAGGGAGCCCGATATGGGACTCGATCCCAGGTCTCCAGGATCATGACCTGAGCCGAAGGCAGTTGCTTAACCAACTGAGCCACTCAGGCGCCCCTGAAATGTGATTTTTGTTCTAGCAAATGCAAGTCCTCAACTCAACTCAGATTCCACACTCTTGTCTTCCTTGTGTCTGGCAGTAGCTGAAATACCTGCCTAGTCTTTGCAGCTTCCAGTCGCCCCGTTACTGCTGAATCCCCTGGGGTCTCCATGTGTAGTTTAGCAGGAAACAGAAACGTTGGGTGGATTGTATAAGCATGTGGCTTTACTCCTTCTGCCTTTCCCTGTCTGGTTTCTCCCCTCATTTTCTGGCTACTCTGCCAGCCCTGAACTGTCCTCTGACAACTCAAAGCCAGTAAGCTGAAGCTTTGTGGATTGAACAAAAGGTCGCAAATTCCCAAACTCAGGAGTTGCAGTTTCCACCTGATTTGGGTCAGTCTCTGGTGCCCTCAAATAATGAAGTTTTCATCTTTTGTCCAGAGTTTATAATTATACTGCGGTAGTGTTTGTCTAACCAAGCTACTGCTGGAAGTTGGATGTCAGCTGTTTTACTGCATGTAAATCTATTTTAGTATATTAGTTGCATTTGGGGCACAGTAAAGGTTGCATGAGTTTTATAGAAGTATAGTATTGTGAAAAGCTAGCTATGGTGACCATTGTAACTAGCTAATACCGTTCTATTCTCTCAGGTAACCATGTGTGATTTGTGTGCTCTATGGCTTAATCACAGGTCGACATTTGCTTCTGATCTTTGATCTCTCCTTTTCTTATGAAGTTATCAGATGAAAAATAATTGAATTTGAGCCAAAATGAAAACAAAGAGACGTCTATTTAGGAATGAAAATATGCTGCTAAAAATCACACAATGCAGTCCAGATGAAAATAATTAACTCATCTGTCTGTTCTAATAGCATAATAATTGAGATTTATAATTCGCTGGGTTTTTTTAATTTTATTTTTTTAGCATTTGCAATAAAACACAGTCATTTTTAGGGTTGTCTTTGGTCCATAAATATATCTGCTATGAAACATCCTTTAATCTCCGTAGAAGTGAATTTAGATTAGCGTTTGGCTTCTGCTCTTTTGTCAGTGAATTTTTTTGCTGTCCTGAGCTGCTACTAGGCACCAGCAGAGGGAGCCCATATCATGCTCTACAGACTCCCAGTGACAATTTTAAAATTCTAATCTATTTGGATCTATTGCATTTTACTTTCTTTTTGTTTTTCTTTGTTTTTTTTTAAAGATTTTTTAAAAATTTGTTTGACAGAGATAAACACAGCCAGAGAGGGAACACAAGCAGGGGGAGTGAGAGAGTGAGAAGCAGGCTTTCCTGCTGAGCAGGGACCCTGATGTGGGGCTCAGTCTTAGGAGCCTGGAATCATGACCTGAGCTGAAGGCAGCCGCTTAACGACTGAGCCACCCAGGCACCCCTGCATTTTATTTTCTATATTAACTTATTTCTTTACACTTTATATGTATAGGAACTACTTAATACAGAGATTCAATGCCAAGTGCCATAATTATCTTACAACGAGAGCTGAAAGAACCATGACTTAAAAAAGAAATCCTGATCTGTACATTGAAATTTGTTAAGGTCCCTGGAGACAGAATCCCACTGTGTTCACTGAGCCCTCTAGCAGATCTAACAGTCTATCATACTTTGGTAACAATCAGGATTGCTAAATTTCATAAGCTCTTGGCACATAGTCACTGAAGTCTCCTCCTTTCCATCCATCGTATTATGGAACATTTGGTTGTTTGTTTGTTTGTTTTTTAAGATTTTATTTATTTATTTGACAGAGAGATCCAAGTAGGTAGAGAGGCAGGCAGAGAGCAGAGGAAACAGGCTCCCTGCTGAGCAGAGAGCCCGACATGGGCCTCCATCCTAGGACCCTGAGATCATGATCCGAGCTGAAGGCAGAGGCCTCAACCCACTTAGCCACCCAGGCGCCCATTTGGTTGGTTTTTAATAACTACCTGATTAATCAGTAACATGTTGAGAGTTTTAATATGTAGAGGTGGATTCTCAAACTGGAATTTGGCCAATGTACTATGTAAAGAATCTTTCATTACTGGTAAATATCAAGGTCCTGTGATCATGTGGTGGCACCTGATTTCAGACACACAGAAACCTGGGGAAATACTGAGCAAGAAATGTGAATTATTTTCTTTGATTCTTTTATTTTCTAGTTATCTTAAAATGTTTGTAGTAATAACCCTAAGTCCTGCAGATCAGATGGGGGGAACTTTTGACTTGGGGCCATTCTGGATGCTCTCAGTAGTGATTTCAGGGTACTATGTAGAAGTGGGGTGGCATAGCTCTTGGGAGGTGTCTTGCTTGGCCTCAGGCCCAAATACAAGTTTACCCCAAGCCATCTGTGGTGCAGAAGAAAAGCAAGGCATGCTACCTCTCAATTAAGATGTACATTAAATGTAAATTAAAATTTATGCTGGTGTGTAAAAATATTTAAAAATAATTTAAAATTCTTGTATTTGTACTTTTTAAAGAGGAGAGTGTGACTGCAAAGATGCAATTTGCAGTATATTTTTAGAGCTAGATTTCTTTTTGTCTCATTTTTAGTTGTAGAGACAGAGTACAGTATTTTTCTGATGTGCTAGGATTGATCTGTAGGCCACAGACTGAATTAGGAATGAAACGGAGTTGAGGCAGAATATGTACAGGAGCATCAGATCTTGCGTATAGTTAGGAGAGAGCTTGAGATCCCCAGGCCTGTTGAGACTGTGGCCTGGGAGGCCTGTCCTGTGAGTGGAACCTAGAAAGCTGCATGTTCTTCAGTTGTATTCTTTGTAATGAAAAACTATTCACTGAAAGTGAGTTGGCAGAATGGGGCTGAGAAGAATCTAGTGATGTTAACTAACTAATACAGGATGCTAGATAATGACTAGCTAGTGATAGCTAGTATTTATTAAGCAATCACCACGTGGCATACTGTATGCTAGGCATTTTACTTAGAGTTTGTATACCTCATATACCTTTTGAAGTTGTTACTAACGTCTCCATTGGTCCCGTCTAGTGAGGTCATTTCCCAATATTAAATAGTAACTGGTAGTACTGATCTGAGAAGTCACATTGATTCTCTGCCTCAGTACTCTGTTCATTGTTTTCTGTACTGCACTTTAGCCAAGGGATTAGAACATTGTAATTATAGCATCTAAGAAAAAAACCCAGGAGCTCCAGAATAGGGGCAGAAGACTTCTTAGTCTTTGTATTTCTTCTGCATGTGTTATTAAGCAGAAAATCCTTGCAATGAAACAGGCCTGGGAGTTTATCCGTGAGAAGAAAAGAAAAATGAGTGATGGGGAAAGGTTGGTTCAAGCAGAAGATAACTCATCATCTCATTTAGCCAGTTTTCCCTGAAGAAGGGAAACCTCAAATGGGTAGAGAAGGTGGCAGTAGCTTATAAAGAGTAAGTCCTTGAGGACTGAGAGAGGAAAACAGGGAGGTCACCTGACCAGACATTAGGGTTCATTCCTTTCCTTTGATATGTATTTTCAGTAATATCCAAAAAGTAAGAGTTGAATAATTTTTTCAAAGATTTTATTTATTTGTTTGTTTGTTTGTTTGTTTATTTATTTATTTATTTGAGAGCATGAGCAGAGGGGCGGAGGGAGAATCAGATTCCCTGCGGAGCAGGGAGCCGGATGCAGAGCTCCATCCTAGGACCTAGCATCATGACCTGAGCCAAAGGCAGACACTTAACCAACTGAGCCACCCAGGCACCCCAAGTTAAATAATTTTTCTGTCTCTCCAGATATAAGAAGTGTTTACCATTAACTTGATACCCAAAAGACTAATTATTGGTACTAATCAATTCACGTTCACTTACTATTACATGCTTTTCCTCTGCTAAGACTTAAACATCAAGCAGTCTCCCGTGGATGATGTTTGAGCTGTAACTACTGAATACATTACATATATTATTGGGGAGTGTGGTAGGAAAAATGATCCCCTCCCCAGCCGCACCATCAAAGATGCCCACCTCGTAATCCCCAGAACCCATGACTATGTTACTTTCTCTGGCAAAAAGAATTTAGCACATGTGATTAAGGTAAAGGGCCTTGAGATGGGAAGATTATCCTGGATTATCTAGGTGGGCCCATTTTAATCACATGAGGCCTGAAAAAGAGCAAATTTTTTCCCTAGCTGTGGTCACAGAGATACAGTGTTGCTGGATTTGAAGGCAGAGAAAGGATACCACGATCCAAGGAACTCAGGCAGCTTCTAGAAACTGGAAAAGGCAAGGAAACAGTTTCTTCACCAGAGGCTCCAGAAAGAAATGCAGCCCTTGATTTTAGCCCAGTAAGACCACTGAACTGCAGAACTGTAAGATAATAGATTTGTGTTGTTTTAAGAGCCTGTTTGTAGTAATTTGTTACGGCAGCAATAGAAAAATAGAAATAATTCACCATTTAACTATATGAACCAAAAATCTAGGAACCATCTACGAGACCTTCTTCGTCATTCTTTACTTCATATTTACTCTGTCAGTGTCTGTTGATTTACCTTCCTAAATAGCTCTTGGATCTCTTTTCCTATCTTTCCATTTCCCTGGCCAGTAACAACTTTTGTCACCTCTTGCTTGTTCTATCATAGTCTTCTGTTTCCTGTTGTCTAGCCTATTCTCAACTCTGTAGCTACAGTGCTCTTTTTATAGGGGAAATTGTTACTTTCCTCTTACCCCAATGAACTTATTTATTTGTCCTCTAGATTTCAGTTCAGTCATTAATTTCTCTGGAAGCCTTCACTACTCCCTCTACCTCCAGCCTAGGTCAAATTTATTCAACATTGATTCCCACAGTTATGGATTGTTATAAATGCTTATAGAACTTTCTTTCTTTATTTCAGACTACTCATCTTAGATTCTAAGTATACATTCATTGCTATAATTATTTGATCATCTCTATCTTCACTGTACTGTTTGAGAACCATGAGAGCTAGAATCATGTCTAGCTTTGGCTCATCATTGTATCCTTAGAACCTATCTAGTGCCTGTATATAGTGAATACACAATAAATACATGTTGATTCAGTAAATAACTTAAAACATGTTAAACTAATAGTGCCACACTGACTTTCCTTTAATACTAAACAGGATACATTAATTTCATGTGTAGTTGTGAAGAGTATATAACCTGTAGGATAACCATTTGAAAGGATTTGAATATTTTAGAATAATTTTCATTCTTTAGCTTTAGATTTTTTCCAATGAAAAGAATTCCAATTAGTGCTTATTTAAGTGTGATAGAGCTATTCATGTAAAGTGATTATCAACTGTTAGGTTTTAAATGCAATTTGGTATGATGCCTGCTCCTCAGGAATGTTTTTAGTGACAAAAAAAGTGTGTGGGAGTTATATGTTTCTATGAATGGATGTAGAAATGAAAATATGTATGATTGTGAATAGAGATAGGGTTATAGTTCTAAAAGTAGAAGTATTTTAGAGTGCTGCTTTATTCTAAGATAATTTTATTAGGAAAAAGGATAACTATAAAGGAATATTAAGAACTGTACTTGAGATATATCTTTAACACTGCCGTGATTCTGAGAATGTAATAGTTACATGTAGCTATGATATGTGTAAAGGAATGTAAAAGTCAAATGTTAAATTATGGCAAGAGATGGGTGTGTGTTTAAAAAAAAAAAAAAAACTTGTGTCTTGAGTGTAATAAAACAGTTAGTTAAATGTTATGCATTGATGTCCTAGTCAGAGTTCATTTGTATAAACCCCAAAGGTGGGAGAATCTTACTATAGAACATTATACTTCATATAACCATATAGATTACCTAGTATGTGCCTTAAGTTTCAAATTTGAAATAAGCTATTATTATTTCCTAAGTGCTGTCTGTTGACTTTTATATACTTTTATAATATAAATGTTTTGTGCAAAACAGACATGCAAAATAATACTGCATTTTTAAAAAAGATTTTATTTATTTATTTGACAGAGAGAGAGAGAGATCACAAGTAGGCAGAGAGGCAGGCAGAGAGAGAGGAGGAAGCAGGCTCCCTGCCGAGCAGAGAGCCCAATGCGGGCCTTGATCCCAGGACCCTGAGATCATGACCTGAGCCGAAGGCAGAGGCTTTAACCCACTGAGCCACCCAGGTGCCCTACTGTATTATTTTTTAAAAAATCAAGAGGGAAGCATAGATTTCAGGAGCATTAGATAAGATCAGAAAATAAATGCCTGAAAGATCTGACCATACCCTTTCTCTGAAAAGTAGCTCTTATGGCTCTCAGCTGCCTGTAGACACACATTAAGGTCTGGGATATTATGCAAAAGATAATTTTGCGTCGTTAGACTGTTGAAAAGGAGTTGAGAAGAGAGGTTATTTTAGAGACATTCAGGACATATAAAATTCATTGAACTTGGTGATTACTTAGATGTGGGTAGTAAGAGGGAGGGGTTTTAGGGATAAAACTTGGGCTTCTCGGTGGAAGTATGGGGCAATAAATAAGATACAGAGATAGGGGCGCCTGGTTGGCTCAGTCGGTTAAGCAACTGCCTTCTGCTCAGGACATGATCCCGGAGACCTGGGATCGAGTCCCACATCGGGCTCCCTGCTCGGCGGGAAGCCTGCTTCTCCCTCTCTCACTCCCCCTGCTTGTGTTCCCTCTCTCACTGTGTTTCTCTCTGTCAAATAAATAAAATCTTAAAAAAAAAAAAAAAGATACAGAGCTAGGCATCATCCCATCTTTACCAGGGAGGCAAGGCTATGGGCTCGCCCACTCCAGTGACCCCTTGTTTAAATACTTAATGAACTCTTTAAAGTCCAAGGGGATCTCATGCATGGAGAAAAATACTCGTCACTGCTTATAATTTAATTAATGGTATAATAAACTTACACTCAAAAAGTAACTTCTAAAATAAAAATGTTTAAACAGGGGCGCCTGGGTGGCTCAGTTGGTTAAGCGACTGCCTTTGGCTCAGGTCATGATCCCGGAGACCCGGGATCGAGTCCCACATTGGGCTCCCTGCTCAGCAGGAAACCTGCTTCTCCCTCTCTCACTTCCCCTGCTTGTGTTCCCTCTCTGGCTGTGTTTCTCTCTGTCAAATAAATAAAATCTTAAAAAAAAATGTTTAAACATTTAGAATTGATTATAAGCTTATTTCGTTAAATTCTCTAATAGCGGGATGCCTGGGTGGCTCAGTCGGTTAAGCGACTGCCTTCGGCTCAGGTCATGATCCCGGAGACCTGGGATCGAGTCCCACATCGGGCTCCCTGCTCGGCGGGAGGCCTGCTTCTCCCTCTCTCACTCCCTCTGCTTCTGTTCCCTCTCTGGCTGTGTTTCTCTCTGTCAAATAAATAAAATCTTTAAAAAAAAAATCTCTAATAGCTTAAATTAGAATTATAATTAATATGACTATGTAATACTTTGTAATGATTGCAAAACTTAGTACACTTAGATCTATTTTAAAATTATTAACCCATGGGCTTAATTAATTAATTTATTCTTTCTGTACTTCTATTTTTGTCTTCTGGGGTTATACTGATCTTCCCAGATTCTTATTTCTGTACTTTGCCAGGATTATAGTAATCTTTCTATGCCTTCCTAGGGTTACAGTAATCTTACCACTACCAAAACAAAACAAAATTTCAGGTAAGTCAAGATGTTGTGTTTTTTGATAAGTTTGATTCTTAGCCAAAACACAGGATTTGGCTTTGCCATTAAAGATGATTTAGAAACTGGGTTTCTGTGCACTAGATCCCTTCTGTCCTTAAACTTATCTGAGTTAATGGGATTTCTTTAAGCTCATGCCTGTCTCATAGATTTTTAGTCCTGGAGTTAGTCCCTAAATGAAATACTTCTGTGTTCTGTTTTCACTATGCATTGCTCTTTTCTGGTAGCTTTACTACCAGGATTTAATGCATTTCATCTCCCAAGAGGTCAGGGATCATTAGGTCTTACAGTTAGCTCTTCAGGAATTTCACTAACTGATCCAGTAGAACTCCAGAGTTTCTGCTTGGTCCTTGTGTGACATGGGTGCTCTGATATCACCGCTGGAGCTCCTTTTAAATGGGGTGTGTGTGTGCGTGCGTGCACGAGTGCCAGAATCTGTGCTGAATCCACCTCTCTTGTTCTCGGTCCCAAACCTGCTTTTTCTGGAACTATTTGGCTTAGCCCCAGTTCCCTGTATCTACCCTTACCTCTGTGTACCTAAACAAAAAAGTATACAGCTATACTTTATAAATAGACATATACTTCATAGGAGAAACAAATCCCTAAATGTTAACACTAACCTAATTATTAATTGTAATTATTACAACTGACCTAATTATAAATTATAATAATGATTATTTTCACCCTTATTTACAACTATATTTTTATGTGTTTCAACTTTCTTTTTTGTATCTTATTATGGAGTCATGGCTTATCATAGATTCAATTTGTTCCATTTAGCTATTGTTATTATTATTATTCTCTTTTTAATGTTCCAGTTGTGACAGCCTAACTAACCTCAAATTCACTTCTTTACTCTTTTTTTTTTAAGTAATTTATTTATTTGATAGAGAGTGAGGGAGAAAGCATGAATGGGGGGAGGGGCAGAGGGAGAGGAAAAAACAGACTCTTGGCTAAGCAGGGAGCCCAACATGGGGCTTGGTTCCAGGACCCTGACATCATGACCTGAGCCGAAGACAGACACTTAACCAAGTGAGCCACCAGGTGTCTGACTTATTTGTTCTTGCAGCACTACCCTGGATGTTTAGGAAAAAAAAAAAAACAACTCCTTGCTTTCTAACAACAAGATGTTCCAGGCACACTTGTTTTCTTTTGTTTTGTTTTGTTTTGTTTTCTTGTGCTAAGACATGCAGCTAGTACTTTCCCTAGAACTCTGGTTCCTTTTCACAGAGGACAGACATTTAAAAATAATAGGAGGGGCGCCTGGGTGGCTCAGTTGGTTAAGCCACTGCCTTCAGCTCAGGTCATGATGCTGGAGTCCCGGAATTGAGTCCCTGGAGTCCCGGAATTGAGCAGGGAGTCTGCTTCTCCCTCTGAGCTTCTCCTCTCTCATGCTCTCTCTCACTCACTATCTCTCTCTCGGTCTCAAATAAATAAACAAAATCTTAAAAAATAATATAGGAAAGCTCAAACACATTGAAGAGCATCGAAAAGCTCAGTTGTGCTTGTATTTATCTAAACATTATTGTCCAGTTATCTTTATGTAGTCTTTTGAATGCTTTGTACATACAATTTCTGTGTGTATACAATTTCTTTACTGATAGTGACCCTAAAATATTATTTGCGAACAAATTAATCTTGAAAGAAGTGGATATTTCTGTAAACAGCATATCAGTATTTTTGAGTGTGGCTAT
The DNA here is from genome assembly GCA_004023965.1 of Spilogale gracilis. Lineage (NCBI taxonomy): Eukaryota > Metazoa > Chordata > Mammalia > Carnivora > Mephitidae > Spilogale > Spilogale gracilis. The sequence continues at coordinate 2,475 of PITA01033251.1, read as the reverse complement.
GTATTTTGCTCATCACATAATTTAGACTATCAGATTTTAAATTTACAGTATCTCTAAATTCCTACAAAGATGGAACTATGTAATTGTCTTCTAAGAACACATTAGCCTCTTCTGACAAGTGGAAAAAAGTCTTGTTCTATACCTAGTGGTCTTACTTGCTTTATATTTAGATGCATATCTGTTGCTCTTCTCCTCCGGAAAACCTTGGTGATTACGATTCTGTGCTGTAAAGTCACTGGGAAGCAGTAGGAAAACAGCGTAAACATCTAGGGGAACTACTCACTAGTGGGTTCATTATCTTGTTAGAGAACAGAATTTGCATGCTGGGTATTTAGATGGCCTGGGTTTATAAAAATAGCTATGAAATGTTTTTTATTTCTCTCTCTCTCTGTCTCTCCTCCCTCACACCCACTTTTTAGGTTTTCAGAACAAAAATAGAGTTGCAATCTTGGCGGAACTGGACAAAGAGAAGAGAAAGTTACTAATGCAAAACCAATCTTCAACTAATCATCCTGGAGCGAGGTATTTGAAGAATAACATGGTTTTTCTATTTGTTGATATAAAAAAGATCTTGGACAAAATACCTCAAGTTGGTTGGCAGACGTTTGTCTCTGTGACATTGTAATTTCCATGTTACATTTTGTTTCTTTAGATTTTTAAAAGTTCGATGAATTGATTAGATTTTAAATATTTCATTTCTAACTAGAATATTAATGGTCCCCAGAGCCTACTTAAAAAAAGGGGGGGGGTTGTGTGTTTTGTTTGTTGCTGAAGTTATCGTCCTTGTCCCACTTTTTAAGCATTCTGAGAAGCAGGTGAAATCTAGGTGGCTTAATACTGTGTTCAGTTTCGGCCTTCTTCCATCGCATTTAGCCATCGCCCTGACCTTCCCCCTCTCTTTTTCAGCCAGACCTCCTGAAAGTGCTATCTGTCCTCATGTTTACTTTCTTACTTACTGACTCCTCAGCGCACTCCAGTCTGACTTGAGAGCCCCTAAGAATAGGTGCCCACCTCGGTCACTTGCAAACTCATGGTAAATCTGGTAGAATGAGGGCCTTCTCTTATTAGACATCTTAGCGTTGTTTGACACCACTGATCACTCTGTCCTAAACTAGTCTCTTTCCTTGGCTTCCACTGGCTCAGTGTCAACAGTCTTGGTTTCTTTTGCAGACGTGTCTCCACTGCCTGTCTCATGAATGTCCATGCTCCTCAGAGTTCAGTCCTACAGCCAGTTTCCTGTCTCTGCACAGCTTTCCAGTGGGCAGTTGCCTCCACTTCCACAAGCTGTTATTTATGTGCCGATAACTTTTATCTAGTCTTTTCTCCCACGTCCCAAATTGCCTTTTGGGTAGCTCTACCCCAATGTGCCTTAGGCATTTCAAACATAGTGTGTCCCAAGCTGAACTCCTCTTCCCTTCCTGTGCTCTCACTAACCACTTACTATTCTTGGGTTTCTTGTCTCGGCGAATGGCACTAGTTCTCAAAGTCAGAAGTGTGGACTTATTCCCTTTCTTGTCCATCTCCGAGAAGTTGCCATTCTCTTATCTGTATACTTTGAAACATGTCTCAGATCTGCCTATTTTTCTTCATGGCCACTGATGCCACCCTCTTGTCCTGGCCAGTCCCATTTCTTGCCTCCGTTGTGACAGCTGCTTCTTCACTGAATTCCTGTACTCTTCAGTCCTACTGAATATATTTATCAGTTATGTCAGTTAGGGTGTTTTAATCGGGAAGTAACAGAAAACCAAGGAAATTGGCATACGTGTGAGGATGTATGTTCCCCAGGAGCATGAAGAGCCAGTGATTCCAGGGTGGCTTTGTGCAGTGGCCAACAGTGTGAGCCGTGCCAAAGATCTTGGTGTGTTAAGAAATGTGGACCTGGGCACCTGGGTGGCTCAGTGGGTTAAAGCCCCTGCCTTTGGCTCAGGTCATGATCCCAGGATCCCATGGCCTCCCTCCAGCCTGCCTTTCTGCCTTTGTCTGTGGGCCAGCAGCTTCCTGATGGTCCGGACATGACTGCCATAGTCTCAGCTTCATGCTACACTGAGCCACCTATACAGGCCAAAGCAGAAAGGTTCCTGTCCTATATTCCTTTTGTAAGAGCACAGAGAATATTCTCAGAAGCCTTCCAGCAGACTGCCGTCAAGTCTAGTTATCCAGAAATGTGTGTCTTTCTCTTGCCTAAACCAGAAGCCAAAAAGAGGAATGGCATTGTCTTATACCCATCAGAGTTCATCCCCTGAGGGATGAGTCTGGCCAGCCCTGAAGCATGGGCCTACCATTAATTGAAGGAAGTTTGGATTCCATTAGCAAGGAAATAGGGAGATGAACAGTTGTTGAGGAGGTGACCGGCACAGTCTGCCTAGCGGTGGTCTTTCTGAGCTGTTGTGTGGTTCTTGTGATCATGTTACTCCTCTGCTTATTAAACTCTCTGGGATAAGCATAAGGTCCACATTTCTTTTCTTTCTTTTTTTT
>PITA01033250.1:0-12975 GCA_004023965.1 Spilogale gracilis | reverse complement strand
CTAGTGACGCTGAACATTTTTTCATGTGTCTGTTAGCCGTTTGTATATCTTCTACGGAGAAGTGCCTCTTCATGTCTCTTGCCCATTTTTTGATGTGTTCATCTTCTTTTTGGGTGTTGAGTTTGAGTAGTTCTTTATAGATCTTGGATACCAGCCCTTTGTCTGTAGTGTCATTTGCAAATATCTTCTCCCATTCTGTTCCCCCAAGCTTTTTTTAACTTTGGTCTTATAATTCTATTACTTAAATCCACCATGGTCTTTTTTGTTAGATTCCATTTACATTTTGCTGGAGTATATTTATTGATGTGAAATGTTGGCAAGTTCGGGAGCAAGTGGTCAAGAAAAAATTCTTGAGACATCTTCAGTACAAAAAAAGGTGGTTTTATTGAAGCATGGGGACAGGACCTGTGGGCAGAAGAGAGCTGCACTGGGATCGTGAGGAGTCACTGATTATGAACTTTTAAGTTGGGAAGGCATTAGGGATATTGTAAGTCTCTAAGGAATTTGGAAACAAAGTCTCCAGGAATTTGAGGGGCTAGCTGTTGCTAGGAAAAGGTCATTTATGACTGTCTAGTAAAACTCTAGTCATGAGACCCTTCAGATGTATATCAGGGGACCATATGCATGGAGGATGATTGTGAACATATATCTTGGGAGGAGAGATAAAGGAAGTTTCCGAAGGGATTTTTTACAGGATCTTGGAGGTCGGGCTAATATCCAAACTAAGGTTGCCTTTTGCCTCAACTAACATTGAGGCTTTTGAGCCCCTTGAGGAAGGTCACTCTGCCTGTCTCAATACTTGTCAATGGGCTACAAGTTATAAGGAAATTTAATTTTTCTTTTGTTTTTGTTCTTTATATCATCCAAGTGAAATTTTTTTCACAGAATATGTGATATTAAATATTTTGAGTTCCTACACTTTTCTTATTTTCCCTCACATTCAGTTGACAGTTTGGCTAGATATAAAATTCTGATAAAGTTTTTCTCCTTGACCAGACTTCAGACAGACTCCTTTGATCCCTGTTTTTAACTATGCCTCATTCTTGGGATCTGTCCTCAGCCTGCACAGTCCGGTTTTAGCAAGAATCCTGCTAAGTTAGTTTGGCAAGAATTCCATTGATATCTTTTTTAAAAAATGCCATTGATATCTGATCACCATTGACATTTGATCAAGTTCCTCATTCCACACCCCTGATATCTAAAGAATCCCCTTAGACAAGTTTATCAAGAATTCCAGTACACCGGGGCACCTAGCTGGCTCAATTAGTAGCACTTACAATCTTGATCTCAGGGTAGTTGGAGCCCCATGTCAGGTACAGAGATTACTTAAAAGTAAAATCATAAGAAAATAAAAAGAATAAAGAATCCCCTGTGTCTCCTCTTAGCAATTTTCCATCCACTAGCTCCTCTTGCTCTGCTCATTGCCTATAAATTGCCTGCTGTTTTTGGTGTATTTGGGGTAGAGCTTCTCTTACTGAAGCCTCTTTGTTCTACTGCAATAGTACTGAATAAAATCTGCCTTTCCTGCCTTTAACTAGTGTGTGGCTCTATTTCTCCTTGACAGTTCTGGGTTCAAATAATTTTTCCCTCACAACTTTGAAGACATTCATTATTAACCATGACAAGCTCATTCCTTTATGGAGAACTTATTTTGTTGTTTGTTTGCTTGCTTTACTTTTTTTTTTTTCTCTTTGGATGCCTGGTTGCCTATTCATATTCCTGTAGAGACAGCTAGCCGTACTTTCCTCTGCCTGTGTGTTTTTTAATAGACCTATCCCTTAACCCTGAGTTCTGTGTGAATAGGAGATATACATCATATTATCAGGTGGACTTCTTCCTAGGTTGCCTGCAGAGTAGGCAGGCCGTCCAGTGATACAACTGACTCCATCATGAGGGTGGAGTGCACTGCATGAATCATCCTGGAATAAAGCTATTGTTCCCCCATCCATACTACCTTTAATGGAGAACTGATCTGCTTTTTGTCAGGCTAAATATTCTTTCCAGGAGCATTGTCTTCAGAAAGCATCTCTGCTCTGGTTAGCAGACAAAGCTTTAAAAGGAAGCAGTTGGGTTCTTCCTCTGGTGGATTGTCTTCCTTATTGGAAATCCACCCTCCTCTGTGCTTTCCCACATCACAAGGACTGGAAATTTGGAATCTAATTTTCCAAAATCCCTTCCCAGTGGAGTTCAGGTTAGTGCCCGACAATGAAAGGCATTCAGAAGAGAAGAAACAGAAACCATGCACTACTGTTCCTCAGACAGCAGCAAGAAGATAAAAAGGTTTTTACAGATAATTTCCCACAAATTTCCCACCTAAATAAAACTTGACTCTAAAATCTAGTGGCAAGTCTGAGAGCAAAGGATGACTTTCCCTGACTTTCGATCCTCTAACTCTTCTAATGGTTTGGTATAATATAAATTTTCCTGAAATAAATTCTTCCCTGCTTAAAATATCTTAGAGTACTTTCTGTTTCCCTGACTGGTCCCCGACTGACCCAGTGACCAAGACAAGGAAAGCTGGGAAGATAAGCCTACTTTGAGACAAAATTGGCTGGAGAATGTTCCATGCTGTGAAGGCAGGAGGTAGCAGCTCAGAGAAGAGAGAAGACCTGAATCACTAGAGCTCACACAAAGAATAAAGGGCCAACAGCCCCTCAAGGAAAAGGTGACTAGGAAGGTGTGGGCTTTTAGATTGTGAGGACACAATTTTCTTTGTTTACTACTGTATCCTTAGTGCATGGCATGTGCTTGATACAAAATTGGTATGTGAACATGTTTAACAAATGAATAACCCAGTAGAGGACTGTGCCTGTCTTTGTGCTTCAGTTAGGATGCTTTTGGTTGCAAGTAATGGAGAATCCAACTTGAACTGGCTTGAGCAATAAAATAAATGTATTATTCCACATATCTGAAAAAGTTTTAGAGCTATGCTGAAACTTAACAGTAGAACTTCAGGCAAGGCTTTTTCCAACAGCTCAAAAAAGATTGAAATATTTCATTTCATCCCTTAGTCTCTGCCTTTGAAAGTGTTGGCTTCATTAAAACTAACTTCTTTTGAGGGTACCTGGCTGGCTTAGTCAGTACGGCATGCAACGTGAGCTCATGGTCATCAGTTCAAGCCCATCCAACTCTACATCCAACACATAGAGATTACTTTAAAATATACTTTTTAAAAATGATGACAACAACAACAAAAATCCTGACTTCTTTTGTTGTCCCAACATTGATGCCTATTCTTTCAGGGTTACACACCTTCTCTTACAGAAAACAGGGAGTCTTTGATCTAGCATTCCTAAAAAACATATGATTGGATTGGATTGGACTGGATCACATTCCCACCCCTGGACCTCTGGCTGTGGCTAAGTATGTTCTGATATGCTCCACTCAGGGCTTAGAGTCAGCTTCCTTGGACAAAATGAATGCTATGAAGGGAGACAAAAATGTTTTCTATTCTTAATATCTGGTCTGTATTGCCAAGTGTTGGGGGACCCTCATATCTTGTATAGCTGGGGCTGGGCACAGGAACTACTTAAATGGGGAGTCACTGGATATAGACTCCATAATGAATGAGACATATCCGAATGACTCCACTTGTGGGAGAGGAGTCTGTCGATTTCCACAACAACCCCCAACCATTTTCCAGGCAAAGACGTTCCTTCCCAGGAACCAGTGTTGATAAAGAAGGGGGTATGCCTCCCTCTAGGACCCAAACACAAGAGGCAAGGCCTGGGGTCTTTAGAATTTCCTATAGCTATTGAAATGAGGATCTAAAACCCTAGATCCCACTTATTTTACCCACTCCATGACTTAGCTCAATTTATCCCCTTTCACGTGTACATCATCAGAATGTCCCTCCCTACTTGACTGTTTCCATGAGGGTATAAACACACTGTAATTCCTCCTATCATAAAAATGTAGCCTCCTTTGAACTTTGCATGTTCCTCTGGTTATTGCCCTATTTCCCAGATCCTCCCCACTTTTTTTTTTTTTTTTTAGGAAAAAAAGATCCCTTGTAAAGTTATATGCGCTTCAAGTCTCTTGTCTCTCCTCTCATTTTTCTCTTGAACACATTTTAATCAAGCTCATATGCTTACAACTCCACTAAACTGTTCTCATCAGTCACTGATAATCGCCACTTTGTTCAATCCAAGGGCTATCTTTCAATCCTCATGTCTCTCAGCTTCTCAATGGCTTTTGGCACAACTGATCACACCCTCCTTCCTGAAACCCATTTTTCACTTGGCTTCCAAGACTGCATGCTCCCCACACCTTTCCTGCACCCTGCCCTGCTTTTGCTTCTCAGTTCCCTTAGCTTGTTCCTCCTAACTTCTAAAGGCAGATTGTCATGAATTGGTCCTCATAACTCTTCTCTATTTACACATGTTCCCTGGGTAATATCATCTGGCCTCATGACTTTAAAAACAAGCTATTACATAGTGAAGTATTTACATAGAGAACAGTAAGTATCCATAATTTGCTTTAAAATACTCCAGTCTTGGGGACACCTGCCTGGCTCGGTTAGAAGAGTATGTGACTGTTGATCTCAGGGTCGTGAGTTGGAGCCCAACACTGGCTTTAGAGATTACTTAAATAAATAAACTTAAAAATAAAATAAACAAAATAGGGCACCTGGGTGGCTCAATGGGTTAAAGCCTCTGCCTTCAGCTCAGGTCAGGATCTCAGGGTCCTGGGATCGAGGCTGCATCGGGCTCTCTGCTCAGCAAGGAGCCTGCTTCCTCCTCTGTCTCTGCCTGCCTCTCTGCCTACTTGTGATCTCTCTCTTTGTCAGATAAATAAATAAAAATCTTTAAAAATAGTTTAAAAAAATAAAATAAAATAAAACAAAATAAAATATTCAGCCCGGGGAGGAATGAAGAGAGATAGGACCAGACTAACAAAATATTAATCACTGATAAAACTAGGTGATAGGTACACAGTCATATTATTCTCTTTACTTTTGTATCTGCTTAAAAATCTGCCTCTCTCAAGATTTGCTGTCTTTGTAACTGACATTACATTCACCCAGTTGTTCAGAACAAAAACTTTGGAGTCATCCTTCCCTCCTCTCTTTCACTTATAATCCACATCCAAGCCCATCAGCAAATTACACTCAGTATCTGACAACTTCTCACCACCTCCAGTAATACCATAATTTTCTGTCATTATCTGTACCATCTTCAGCCTCACTTCTCGGGGGCTGCAGCTCTCCCTGCTCTCCCAGTCTTTACTGGGCTCCAGTATAGGTGGCACCCGAGTGGCTCAGTTGGTTAAGCGACTGCCTTCGGCTCAGGTCATGATCCTGGAGACCTGAGATCGAGCCCCACGTCGGGCTCCCTGCTCATCGGGAAGCCTGCTTCTCCCTCTCTCACTCCCCATGCTTGTGTTCCCTCTCTGGCTGTGTTTCCTCTCTGTCAAATAAATAAATAAAATCTTAAAAAAAAAAAACTGGGCTCCAGTATACTGGCTTCCTACTGTCCCATGAGCCCACGAAGCAGACTCCCTCCTCCAGAGATCTGCTGTTCCTTCTGCCTGGAATGCTCTCCCACCAAGCATTTGCCTGGCTTAAACTCTCTCTTCAATCCAAACTTCATTCAGTCCTTACCTGTGTAGAGCTTTCCTCAAACAATACAGGTAAAACAAATGCTTTTACTAACTATCTCCTTTCCTGCTTAATTTTCCTCTTATTGTTTTATATATCTGTTTGGTTACCTGCTTTCTAAGCTATGTAAGAACAAGAACTTTGTCTTGTTTATTGCTCAATCTCTAACACCCAATGGCTTGTGTTATGGCACAAATAGTACAAATAAACCGTATTTGTTGAGGGAATGAATGGATGAATGGGTCTCAGATTTGGGTAGAAAATAGCTGTGTATTTGAATGCTTCAGGATGAGGAGACGTGATTCTTCCCTTCCCCATTCCCAGCTTCTGTGTTCACCTGAACCACACTCTGTCCCTCTAACAACAAAAAGGTTTTTTCTTAGGGTGAAATCAACTAAGTGGATATAACCTTAGATCTACTATCCTTTCAGGAGACAGGCAAGGAAGATCTCTCTGTAGCCCCATGAAAGTACCAACTTGCCCAAGTGGATCCAGCACCTGACCCAATAATGAGATTGTAAATGCTGCTAGCGAGTCCCTCAACTCTTTGTCTTGGCAAACCCCAATTTTTTTTAAGATCTTTAAAATTTATTTATTTATTTGTTTGTTTGTTTGTTTGTTTGTTTATTTATTTATTTAACACAGAGAGAGAGAGAGAGAGAGAGAGAGACAGACAGACAGACAGACAGAGACAGAGACAGAGACAGACAGCACAAGCAGGGGGAGCATCAGGCAAAGGGAGAGGGAGAAGCAGGCTCCCCACCGAGCAGGGCACACAATGCAGGACTCGATTCTAGGACCCTGGAATCATGACCTGAGCCGAAGGCAGATGCTTAACCGACTGAGCCACCCAGGTGCCCCGAGCCCAACTTTTATGACACCACCTGCTTCTCATTTCTAAAACCCGGTCAGGCACTGCAACTCTGCTCTGCTTCAGGATCTCAAGTGACTGAATACACAATTCATAGCCTCAAAAACCTAGCCAAATGTCTTGGTTTCTTTGTAAACCTCAAGACCAGCCACCCTCTGAAGACAGGCAGAGGGTATATCTAAGCTCTTCATCATGATCTCAGAACCCTACAGATTCTGTCTCTTCAAACTCATCTTGGACCACTTTCCTTCTAGCTCACAAAGTTCTAGCTGAAATGATTTTTCTGTTTCTCAAATACCCCAAGCTCATTCTCACTTCAGGGCATGGGCACTTGCCTCTTCCTTCTCCTGGAACAATCTAGCCCCAGATCTTTGGATGACTGGCTCCTTCCTTTCATTAGTTTTTCAGCTCAAATATCAGTTCTTCAGAGATGCTTTCCCAAAGACCATCCATCGCTATGGCACCTTGTCTTTCTTTCTCTAAAATAGTGCTGACCAATAGAACTTTCTGCAGTGAAGGAAATGTTTCTATATCCATGCTGTCTAGTATAGTAGCCACTAGTTGCCAAATGACTTAAGCAGTTGAAACTGGCTGGTGCAACAGAGGAAATAAGTTTTAAATTATATTGCATTTTGATCAATTTAAATATAAATAACCTCATGTAACCAGTGGCTATTGTCCTGGGCAATGCAGTTCTAGACTGCAGAATAGGGACTTTGTTCATTTTATGCTTTGCTGCATCCCCAGAAATTAGAATAATTAAATAGTCCTAAACAAGATATCCTCTACAAGATGAATTCTGGCCAAGGTCTGGATACAGCCAGCACTAAACCCTCAGCTTTTGACTTTTGTCTTAAGAACATCGAAGTGAAGGTCAAGATCCCCTTTCTCAAAAACAAAATGTTGCTGAAAAGTCAGTATAATATTGAAAAAAATTTTTGAACAACTTCGTAATTCTCCCAGCAAACACTGCAACTATTTTCATTTTTACATACCATCTTCCAGATTTTTTCCAGATAGATGTCTTTTCAACCTTTCACAAACACAGAAGACACCATCAAAATTCACCCCCCCAAAAAAAATTTGTCTTTGGAGAACAACTCCAAGGCCAAGGTCTATGGCTCAGATGGAGCCTGATTCCAGAGTCTTCGCTTCCCACAGGCACTGGAAAGCACTGTGAGTGGAGATGTGGGAGTTGGCCCTGGGTTTGTAGCAACTGATGATCCTGTGAAGCCAGACATGGACCACAGCAGGGGTTCTGCTGCTTTATTCATCCAATAACCACTATACTCTGCTGCAGAATCTCTTAAATATTCTCTTTGATTCTATGGGCTCTACTTTTTCCCTTATCATGGCTGGGTAGCAGACCTACTACAATTTATTAGTATTATGTACTCATTTTTGGACTTTACAAAATTTTTGCAGTTGATTCTTCCTACATGGAGCTTTTTACTTTCATTGTACCATTACTTTATAGTATAGAAGTTAGGAGTGCGAGTTCTAGAAAAAGAATGTCTGTTATTTAACACTAGTTCTATGACTATTTGTGGTACATTTGGGCAAATTACTTCTCTGTCTCAGTATTTCCTCACTAAAAAAGGGTCACTGGGATGTCTGGGTAGCAATTGCCCTCACGTCAGGTCATGATCTCAGTGTCCTGGGATCGAGCCTTGCATCAGGCTCCCTGCTCAGTGGGGAGCCTGCTTCTCCTTCTGCCTGCCACTCCCCCTGCTTGTTCTCTCTCTCTCTGATAAATAAATAAAATCTTTAAAAAATAAAATAGAATCACTAATACCATCTTCCTCATAGGATTGTTGAGGGAATTGAGAGATGCATTACAGGTAAAATGCTTGGTCCTGAATTAGTACTCAATAGGGATTAACAACTACTATTATTAGCATGGTTAATTTCAAGGATATTAATATCTTCAAGACTGTTTCTAGATTGTTGCAATGGTTGTACAATATAAACATATTACATATATGGTAAATATATTAAAAACTATTGAATTATATACTAAATGAAAGACTATGGCTAGTTATAACCATTCTGTTTCTTCAAATGGTATTCTTTTATTTATTTATTTATTTATTTAAAACATTTTATTTATTTGACAGAGAGAAACACAGCCAGAGAGGGAACACAAGCACGGGGAGTGAGAGGGAGAAGCAGGCTTCCCGCCGAGCAGGGAGCCCGATGTGGGGCTCTATCCCGGGTCTCCAGGTATTCTTTTTTTAAAAAAATTTATTTATTTATTCTAGGAAGAGGGGAGAGGGGCAGAGGCAGAGAGAGAGAGAGGGAGAGAGAATCCCAAGCAGGCTCCATGTTCAGTGCAGAGTAGGATGGGGGGTTTGATCCCATGACCCTGAGATCATGGCCTAAACCAAAAGAAATCAAGAGTCAAATGCTCAACCAACTGAGCCACCCAGGTGCTCCTCCAAATGGCATTCTTGTCTTCATTTCTATTTTCACCTCAATTTTATCACAATTGCTTCAGCAATAGAGGATATTATTTTAAATACAGCTTTTTTTTTTTTTTTTGAGAAGGGTCAAAAGGAATCCTAAATGTGCTTTCTGTGGAATTTTTTTCTTTATTACTAACAAGGAAGAATACTATTGTATATATTGTTTACTATCTGTTCCTCTTCCTCATACTCTTTGCCCACTTAATTATTGCAGCTGAATCCCTTTTTAACAATTTATTCCTTAATACATCTCATTCAGTCGCAGGAACAGGTTGGTCTCTAACAGGGGGATCTTCAGGGAGGCCCACTTTCTCTGCAGAGGACTCCTCAGTGTTCCACCAGACCCATTCTCCCCATTAACCAATGATCTTCTAATTAACTAGAGCCTCTCTCTCAGCAAAGTCTTCCTATCACAAAGTACTTTCAGCAGTTTATTTGGGACATGTACTTTAAAGACAGAACAAGAAAATTATTTGAATACACGCTCCTTTCTTCTTAATCTTTGCAACTGCTGATTGGGCCTAGGAATTCTGCCAAGGCAAACATGTCCTCTATTTCAGGGAAGTGCAAGGTTCTTAACCATCTTTGAGAGGCTTGCTCCAGCTAACACTTCCACAGCATGCTCACAGGATAGCTTCGGGTTGACAAGACTCCCATTTTAGAGACAACAAAGTGCCAACTGGCACTTTTTACTAACAGGACAATGTTTGTTGTCATTGTTATGGTTGCATCTCTCTCTTTTTTTTCCTAAAGATTTTATTTATTTATTTGAGAGAGACAGAGAGAGAGCATGAGAGGGGAGAGGTCAGAGGGAGAAGCAGACTCCCTGCCTGCTGAGCAGGGAGCCTGATGTGGGACTCTATCCTGGGACTCCAGAATCATGACCTGATCCAAAGGCAGTCTCTTAACTGAGCACCCAGGCGCCCCCTATGGTTGCATCTAAATAAACTGAGGATGACATGCAGAGAAGTTGGTCACTTACCCAAACAGGGGCCTCCCAGTCCAGAGTCTAAGCTCTCTCAGTGTACCAAAGAGGATCAGGACCATCACAGTAACCAAATTCCCAAGAGTCTAGGCCTTCATAAAGGAATTCTGAAAGTTCTTGTTTGTGACAGTCATGCCCTGAGAGATGAGAAGAGGAGTATAGGTGTTACTTTGTTTATGTGGGCAAAGGGGATGGTTCAGCGGCAGAGGAGACTGGGTGCTCTGGGGGTGGGCTCCTGTTGGTGCATTCTGCTTGTTCAGATGATATCCTGAGACCAAAGATAACTCAGTGACTTTATTCCTTCTAAAAGTAGCCCGGAAACAGTCTATAGTCCAGGAGGGGCCATTCTCAGTACTTCTAGCCATCCCCATCCTGAGAGAGAAGACTGCTGGGAGAAGCATGAGCAATTAGGAAGAATGAGGTTATTGGTGCTATTCCTTATTCTTTCGTCTACTGGTACCCAGTAAACAAGCACCCATCCCCCTCTTATTAATAGCCTCATGTTAGGAGGGATCCATTCAATGGTCTCTTGTCGGTGAATTAGACAGATTTGGAAGTTCTTCCATCTTTAATTCGTCTAGCTCATTTGGGAGCCATTTAGGACAATACAAATGCCAACTTATTAATAAATATTCTCTTTGATGAGATAATCCTGTCTGCTGACAAGCAAAATAAAAGGCTAGCCATTTACCTCTGAAAAGCACTGGGATGCTTCAGGCTGGGCTTTATTGGAGATCAGCCAGAAACACTAGGCCATCAGAGCAAACAGAGCCTACTGAAGTGGACATAGTTTTTTTTCTTAGAATAAAAACTGTTATTTCTAAGTAAAATAGAAAGTATACACAATATTATTTCACCATCAGAGCAGTTATCAAAATAACTGCAGACTACCAAAGGTAATTAAACTATACTGAGATCAGCAATCCCTGATTGCTTGATGGTTGTCCTCAGAGTTACCACAGTAGGAAACTTGGAGAATGTAGCTTGTCTCAAATATACCTTCTATTTGGGACTCATTCTTTTTAAAGTCACCACTGCCAGCAAATTAGTAGAAGGTCAGAGTACTACGATTTTACCAGAGAACACAAGCTTCATTTTATGCTGCCAACACCCATTAAAAGTCTATTGTAATAACTGTTAAGCATATTTTTCAACTACAAAATAATTTTTTAATATTAAAATCTAACAAAAAGAACTTATATTTATGGATGATTCCAAGAGCAACATTCATCTTCAAAAAATGCTTTTTGGCGCACGCGTGGCTTGTGACTGGAAGATCCCGGCCGCCGAGGTTAGGGACGATTTGTGAAATGAGTGATTCTGATGATGACGATATCCCCCGGCTGTCTACCCACACCTTAGCAGCCCTCCAGGAATTTTATGCTGAGCAAAAACAACAAAGCGACCCAGGTGGGGATGATAAATATAATATTGGAATAATAGAAGAGAACTGGCAGCTGAGCCAGTTTTGGTACAGTCAGGAAACCGCTTTGCGACTTGCAGAGGAAGCCATCGAAGCTGCTGGAGAACATGGCAGAATAGCCTGTGTGAGCGCCCCCAGTGTTTACCAGAAACTGAGAGCCCTGCACAGAGAAGACTTTTCTGTATACATCTTTGAATATGACAAAAGATTTGCCATATACGGAGAGGAGTTTATCTTCTATGATTACAATAATCCACTGGATGTACCTGAAAAAATTGCCGCACATAGTTTTGACATCGTAATAGCTGATCCCCCCTACCTTTCCAAGGAATGTCTCAGAAAAACGCCAGAAACCATCAAGTATCTGACTCAGGGCAAGATTCTGCTGTGTACAGGTGCTGTCATGGAAGAAGAGGCAGCAAAACTTCTTGGCGTGAAGATGTGCAGGTTCATTCCACAACACAGCCGGACCTTGGGAAATGAGTTTCGCTGTTACGTAAATTATGATTCTGGACTAGACCGTGATATCTAAATGCACATAGTAATACAATACGGTAAAGGATCCCATGTGACATTTCTCACTTATTATTTCCTTGGTAGATTGAAAACTTTTGACCTCTTCCCTTCCTCTGCAAGTGGGCCTATCCCTGGCCTAACTTTCAAAATAAAGACTACAGCGTCTCATTATGAAAAAAAAAAAAAAAAAAATGCTTTTTAAATTCCTACTATATGCCAGGCACTATGCTAGATCCTGGAGATAGGTGAGTGACAAAGAGTAGTAGGGCCTTGACCTCTTGGGACCTGCATTTTTGTAAGAAAACCGATACAATGAAATAACTATGTAAAAAATTATAAAGTTACACTTCTGGTCAGTTCCATAAAGAAAAGGTATAGGGAGGGGATTTACCTAGACTGGGAGGACTGTGACTTTTCTTACTGAAGTCACCCTTGAGCTGTGATCTCAAAGATATGTGTACTTTGCAAAACTTGAGTTGGAGATGAACAGGGTAGCATTTTTTAAAAAGACTTTATTTATTTGAGAGAGAGAGAGAGAGAGAGAGAGAGAGAGAGAATGTGCAAGAGCACAGATGGAGAAGTAGACTTCCCACTGAATAGAAAGGCTGATGCAAGGGCTCAATCCCAGGACCCTGAGATCATGACCTGAGCCAAAGGCAGACACTTAACTGACTGAGCCACTCAGGTTCCCTGTAATTGGATTTTTATAACAGTTCTTGAGTTTTAAAAATCTTCTGGAAATTTGGGATTGGTAGTGAATAGAAAATATCTATATTTTAAAAGGGTTTCTCGGTGACTGGATGGCTCAGTTGGTTAAGCGTCTGACTCTTGATTTCCTTTCAGGTCATGATCTCTGAGTCGTGAGATCAAGCTCTGAGTCAGACTCCCCTCAGGTGTGGAGCCTGCTTAAGAGTCTCTCTCTTGGGGCACCTGGTGGTTTGGGTGGTTAAACAACCAACTCTAGGTTTCCATTCAGATCATGATTTCAAGGTCCTGAGATCCAGTCATGCGCTAGTTCTGCACTCAGCAAGGAGTCTGCTTGAGATTCTCTTCCTCCCTCTGCCCCTCTCCCCGGCTTTGCACTAGCTCTTTCTTTTTTTTTTTTTTTTTTTTTTT
>PITA01033249.1:0-12856 GCA_004023965.1 Spilogale gracilis | reverse complement strand
CAAATCAAAACCACAATAAGATATCCTCTTACACCTATCAGAATGGCCAAAATCAACAGTACAAGAAACAGGTGTTGGTGAGGATGTGGAAAAGAGTAAACTCTTGGTGGGAATGCAAACTGGTGCAGCTACTCTGGAAAACAGTATGGAAGTTCCTCTCACCTCCTACCCTCTGCCTCTGGCACCCACCAATCTATTTTTGTACCTATGAGTTTCAGGTTTTGTTTGTTTGTTTGTCATTAGATCTCACTTAAAAGAGAAATCATAAGGTATTTGCCTTTCCCTGTCCAACTTGCTGCCTTTAGCATAATGCCTTGGAGATACACCCATGTCACAAATGACAAGATTTCATTTTTTTTTTTTTTATGGCTGAATAGTATCCCTGTGTGTGTGTGTGTGTGTGTGTGTATACCTGCTTCAATATAGTTTTCGTCTCATTTGCCTGATGTGCAATCATGACTCAGTCAGCATTTAGGATGTTTTAAGAAAAAAAAAATGTTCTACATGGAGCTATAGACTCAGTACGTCTGTTGGAAGGGGTGAGTTCAGAATTGTCATATGTCTCCATCTTGAACTAGAACCTCTTCTAGACATATATATCTGAGGCTTTACATATTGAATTTTAGCCTATCTTTCAATGGGTGCATATTAATTTTTTTTCTCCACTAATATATATCAAATTACTGTTTCTTCTTTGTCGCTATGAAATCCTGGTGTTTTTCCACTATTCATTCAGACATATAGTTTATTTGTATCTTTTTTTTTCTTATAATACACATGTATGGAGTTAGATTTTATCTTATTTTTATTATTCTTTTTTTAGTATCTCATGTTTAAATAATGAAGGTTTTACCAGGGGGGGAAAAAAAACAAAAACAAAACTAGAGCACATTTTCAAACTTCATGGCTTTTGCAAGCATTTGCTATCTGTGATACCCTCATATACTCTTTGAACTGAAGTCCACTGTCTTTGTCCTATTCATTTTCAAGGCTATAGTTAGTATTTGTTCTCTGTGTAAGCAATTTTCCTTTATAAGAGAGTATGAGCTTGATATATCTGAAATTCTTAGGAGGATTTGCTGAAATAGCAATATTCAATGTTCTATATCTGCTCACCTGCTATACCTCGTTTTTGCACTGCAATTAGCCTCTATGAGGAATTTTTCCAGTTTCACTAGTTAATTCTCATTGCATATATCCATATTTCCACTCAGGGTAAAACACATTATATTAAGTGGTAATAATTTTTTGGCTTTGGGGGGAAGGAGAGATATTTCCATAATCTATGGTTATTTTTATATTGTATTTTCACTCTCCCAGCTACTATTCTATTGCTGCTGCTTTGGTAGTTTGGTCAACCTCGTCTTTACCCTGAGATTTGTGGGGATTCTTATTGCCTACTATTTGAAAGAAGTAATGAGTACTTTTTTTCCCCCCCTGTCATGTTGACTTGCTTGGATTTTAGAAGGAATTTGGGGATAATTTAAAAATAAGCAAGTTCACTCTATGTATAATTTTGACAAAATAAAGCAAAAATTAAAAGAGAAAAATAAAATTTAAAATATATTAACATAGTAAAAAATACAGTTACACAAAAATAAATTGAATGAAAAGAAGGTAATATGTTTATGGGAAAATCTTGTAAAGTTACTTGCTGAAAAAAAATAAAAGAATGTTAAATGATTGAAAACACAGATTGCATTTGTGGGTGGCGAACCTCAACATTGTAAAGATACTAGATCTGGCCAAGAAAACCTACTCATTCATTAAATTTCACAGAATTTGACTAAATTCTTCCTGAAATGTATGTAAAGGTGAAAAAAGCCAAGACAAGCTAAAACACTGATAAAGAAGACAAATAAAAGGAGGCTTATGAACATTTACCTTGATGATGGTTTTTGTATGATTACAAAAATTATATTACATATTTTTTAGTAATACACAAAATAAAATTATGTATAGTTATATGGTAAATTTATTCAAGCAAAGATTGGATTATCACAAAACTGAAATAATGTTTATTTTAGTGAAGTAGAGAAAGGGGATTATAAAGATAACCCAGAGACTTCTTTTATAATATTTCAGTTATTTAACAAATATCAGAATTAGAAAGTGGCAAAATGTCTAAATCAGAGTGATTATTCCTAATATGTTAGTTATATTTCTCCTCCTCTGTCTCCTTCTTTTCCTTCTTCTTCTCTGTCTCTTCCTCTGTTCTTTTCCATCTCTCTTTCTTTTTCTTATACACAGAAAATGTGATTTTTTTGGAGGGGGAAGGAGTAAAATATTCCTTAATTATTCAGTTTTGTTTTTTTTTCCCCCCATTGGTCAGCAGGAAATGGTTCTGATTTTAAAAGAAACAGAAAATGTTTATATTGCTCTATTTCTCTCCTCTATTTTCCTGTTTTTATTTTGGTTGGTAGTGTTGGTGGAATCTGTGAGGAGAATTTATGAGGAGAAAACAGCTGTTAGCTCCAAAATGATAGATTCTATAAGTGTCCTTACAATATACATTGTACATCAAGGCAGGGTTCAACTTTCAATTAAGGTTTAAAGTTGTTTTAAAAAGTATGACAGTAAATTCTAGACCACCAGACACCAAAGTCCATGATGTATAACTACTTCAGCATTACGCTTTAATCACTAAAAGCTATTTATTCTTAAAAGGAGGCAGAAAGTACAATATTGTCTAATCCATTTAGATAAACATTACTTACCCAGAGAAAAGCTACTTGTTGGGGATTTCTGTGACCATTTTTAGGAGTTGTATTTGAGACAGAGTAATGGCAACACAAATAATATGGTGGGAAAAGAATAGATTGCTAAATTGGAATAACTAAAAAGGTGATCACTGAAGTGAAGCTTAATAGCTGTCAGTTACATTAAGATAAAATGGATCTTGGGGCACCTGAGTGGCTCAGTGGGTTAAACATCTGCCTTCAGCTGCAGTCAGTCATAATCCCGGAGTCCTGGGATCAAGCCCCACATCAGGATCCCTGCTCAGCAGGAAGTCTGCTTCTCCCTCTGCTTGCTGCTCTCCCTGCTTGTGCTCTCTCTCTCTCACTTGCACTTTATCTCAAATAAACAAATAAAAATCTTTAAAAAAATTCTTCTCATTAAAAAAAAAAGATAAAATGGATCTTTCTGAAGTGGGTGAGGTTAGCCTATTACCAGTGAAATCTAATAAAGTAGACTGGTAGAAACAATTCCATTTTATACATTATGTTTTAGATGATCTGAAAGATGTTTAAAATTGACCTAACACAAACAGTGAAAAATTGATCCAATTTCTCATATAACATGTTAGAAATATTTGTGGAGACAAATTAAAAAGAAACACGTTAAATATTTTCAGTGACTTCCAAAATTTTTGGCCATGTTCCTGTAGAAGAACTTCATATGGCCCCTTGGCAAACTTGCACATACCCATATAGACCACACAGGCAGAAATATGAACCATAGCTGATCAGAGTCTTGGCAGAATGCTTTGTGATACTACCAGAACACAAGAAGATACAAAGGCATATAAAGAGCATCTACAAGGCCATTCCACTCATATCCTTCATCCAGATCCCCTAGGAAGTTAACATGAGACAATTTCTTATCACCTCCTGGGTTCTGATGAAATATGAGGCTTCCAGAATTTTACACTCAGAATGAAACTTCTAAATATAAAACTGTTCCGCTGTAGACTAGAATGAGTGCCTCAGCAACAAGATATCCTACTCCCATGTTTTAGCTATTTGTCTCCTTTTGTTTTGGGGTCATTCTTTTTGATGTTGGGACAAAGACTATGGGAAGCGGGCTCCTTTAGCTAATCATTTTTTCTCTATGTAAGTAATAAAGTCTTTGAATCTAAAAGTGACTCATTTGTCTCTTTATTAGTAAAATTAGTCAGGTCTTGGTCTGACCTTGATATGCCCTTGATAGAGACAAATTAAGAAATTAACTTTATATCACTTTTTATCATATCACATTTATATCATATATCACTTTATATCATATCATCACACACACACTCACATAATCCATCTAAAACACAGTCCCTGAATGATCCTTGACATCTTGAGTTCTTATCTTCCCATTTAAGTGCATTATTGTGTCCAGAAATATGCTTCTGTCGAGTGTCACTTCTCCTGGGAATTGAAATAGTACCCTTGAAATACGATTCTTGCAGCTAAGTCTCAATATTTGTGTCAAATAGTCCTGATATGACTACTTAACTGTCGAAAACACCTTAAAACATCTGTTAAACTATGAGTTTTTGCTTTAATTAATTTAATTTCTATTTTTTATTGCTATAGTCTCATGCACAGAATAGTATTGGGTACATTATAGGTGTTCAGTCAATATCAATAATCTTTGATTAACTAAAGAAATATAGCATGATGTGATGTAGCATAGTACACAAAGAGAATTTAAAGTCAAGGCATAGTGAAAATTTGCCAATGTTTTAGAAAGCTGTTGTCCTATTTTCAGTCGCGTGAATTAAAGTAAGAAAGAATGATACTATCAAAAGGACTTTACATGACATCTTCAATGCCTTGGAATATTGTACTAGATAAGGATAGAAAGTGTATCTGAAAGGAGTTTAAATTTATAAAGATAGAGAACTAGGGAGGCCTGAGTAGCTTAGTTGGTTAAGCATAAGCCTTGATTTTGGCACAGGTCCTGATCTCAGGGTTATGAAAACAAACTGTGTGGGGCTCTGTGCTGAATATGGAGCCTGCTTTAAGATTCTCTCTTTGCATCTCCCTCTGTCCCTACTACCCTGCTTGCACATGCTCTCTCTCTTTGTATAGATAGATAGATAGATAGATAGATAGATAGATAGATAGATGAAAGAAAAAAAGAAAGAAAGAATTAGTATCAAAACTTGCATATAGATAGGGAAGCTGAGGAAATGGCAGATAACTATGGTAGGAAAGCCAATCTCTGCCTTATTTAAAATTTTCTATGAGTATATATCACCTATTCAATTTACAAAGTGTCAAGTATGTTTATAAATGATTCGATTGTAACATGACAGGGCTGAATGAAATAAATTTTAACTAGGAAATGAGCATGAGATTCTATTGAAAAATAGAAGTTTTATGGGAGACAATAAGCTCAGTTTGTGCAAATTATTAAAGATGAGTACTAAAACCAACAAATATATTGGTCCAATTCTGTTGGTTTGCAGGTGAAATTTGAAATTGGCCTCCATACATGGAGGGCAAGAAGAGACTGAAGAAAAAGACAGACCACTCCAGATTGAGAGGGGGCAGGTTTAATAAACATGGGAATTTACATATGAGGCTTTTATTCAATGGATGCAAGACAAGTAAATCTCTGCATCCACCAGCATGAATCTTAAAAGCCTATATAGAGCCTTAACAGGGTCCAGTTACCTGTACAGTCCAAATGGTCCCAACCACACCTTATGCTTTCAGGTTTTTGAAACAGCTGCTAGTAGGGAAACAGTGGTCTGAACAGACCTTCCAAGGACAGGGAAGAGGGTAAAGAGCCTCTGATTGCCTGGGTCTACTTTGTGGGTCAACCAGCAGTTCCATCCTCTCAATGACCTCTTCTAATACTCACATCAAAAGATTAGTGCCAATTTTAACATATCTAGAGTGATTTTATCAAACACAATTGCTATTTTCCACTTCTGGAAATGTTCATGTGTATCTGAGTGTCAGGTTTCAAAGCTGAAACCTGGAGGGGTATATAACCAGTGATAAAAATAAAAAGTAGATGAACATTAAAGAAAATGATATATAAAAAGGGTATAAAACCTTGAAAAGTCTTACATATAATTTCAATAATTTTAAATATTAATCCTCATCTGTAAGGTTTGACAGCATTCACAATATAAGTACAAAGGGAGTGTATTAGTGGATCACTTTGCCTATAAAAAGTAGTGGAAACATTTATAAAGGGAAGGAAATAAACATCAAGAAATAAACATGTCTTTAAGTTCTAACTTACTATGTTGTACATACATACAAATGATCACACACTTATTTTAGTCCTCATGTTTTTTCAGTATTTGATAAATTTGTATTTAGTACATTCTAAATCTGTAGGTACACAATGTGGCACGATGATGCACATGTCGTTGTTACATATTTCCTTTGATAGAATTATATATTTCTTTACAGATGTGAATTAGAGTTTTTATTTATTTATTTATTTTGTTTTTGCTTCAGTTGCCATTACTTTTGCCAACTCAGCTTCACTATGTCTCGTATTTTCCTTCTTGAACCAGGCAGAGTTAGGTCTCTAAAGATAAAAAACTATTTTTTTTTTCTTCTTTCTTTGCTTTGGAAATTAAGTCATCCTGACATTTAGTAGTCTGCTTAAATAATATTGATAGTACTTCAAGGAACAAGTAACATTATATTGTAATGTCTTAAACAATGTTGCATTGCATGTAGAGTTTCAACTCAAGGAGGAGAAAGGGACACATTGTCTTGGTTGGATGAATCAGAGAGACATCTGCTGGCTACATATGAATCACTACTCTGGGAAATTTTTTTTTTATCAAAATTGGTAGTTCCTTTTAGTATAATCAGGAGAAAGAAAAAAAACCATATGGCACAAACATCCAAGGACATTTCCAGAATATAACTCATTCAAATAATTTTGATAATTAGATTAATAATAACAAGTTCACAGAAAGACGAACAAGCATATGTGTTATAGAAAAGTGCTCTAGTGATGCGCATTGACAATGTCTGTCCTTTTAAATAGTAACAATTGGACAGAAAAGTCATATATCCTAATATAATAATATAATCCTAAAGTAATAGTAAAAATTGATTATACAACTAATACAGTATTTAGCTGGACACAAACTGTTTTTTACAAATCAAAAATAATGCCAAATAATAAAACATTATATAAAATACTATTTTTGGATATTAAACTTTTAAATTTTAAAACTGTCACATTTTATATACATTGTGTATTAAGATCTTTCCTTTTTTGTCATTCAACTTTGTTCATATATTTATTCAAATAAATGTACC
Organism: Spilogale gracilis; assembly: GCA_004023965.1. Classification (NCBI taxonomy): domain Eukaryota; kingdom Metazoa; phylum Chordata; class Mammalia; order Carnivora; family Mephitidae; genus Spilogale; species Spilogale gracilis. The sequence goes on along the minus strand of PITA01033249.1, from coordinate 5,843 downwards.
CCAAATGCTAATAATAGTCATTATGTTTTTTGGTTTTGTTTTGTTTTGTTTTGTTTTTTTTGCTACAGCTACTATTTCCAAAGATACCAAGAAGTGGGCATAATTTAATAATTATCTCTTTGTGCCACCTATTGCTTTATACAAACATTTCTATAAAAAATCCATATAGACAGAAACTTCAATCTCAAAGAATCAAATAAAGAATTAAAATAATTGAATAAAAAAAAAGCAATGTCTGATACATGAGATTGAAAGTCTGAAAAGGATTTAGCCATTGAAAAGTCTTTCTGTTTCTATGAGTTCTATAAAAATAATAGGCAAATATAGTTTTAGAAGTTGTTTATTCCTTCAACCAGCTGTGTAAAAGATAAAAGACTCAGTCTCTTCCAACAAATTCCTTTTGGTTCAAATTTGTGCTTATTTGACTATGTCTGTTAAGTCTTTCTCCTGTTGGCACTGTTGCTGCCTTGCTTTTTCTATCCCTTTCCTCTGGAGATGAGTTGCTACATCAGTGACCTTTATTTTGTTTTAAAGAATGGTGTCATTTTTTTTTTTAAGATTTTACTTATTTATTTCACAAAGAGAAAGATCACAAGTAGGCAGAGAGAGAGGAAGAAGCAGGATCCCTGCTGAGCAGAGAGCTCCATGTGGGCCTCGATCCCAGGACCCTGAGATCATGACCTGGGCTGAAGGCAGAGGCTTTAACCCACTGAGCCACCCAGGTGCCCAGAATGGTGTCATTTTTTATGTGGGAGAGTCAAAAACTAAAGACATCTTTCTGAAACCTTGACTATGTTTTTGAATTAATAGCAGCTGAAGTCATATTGATATTTGTAGGAAACATCAATTCTTTTCATCTCAAAGCCTCTCATCTCCTTTGTTATCTTACTTGTTTAGTAAAAAAACCTATTCTTTGTATTTATATAGACTATGATTTACAATGTAATGTGTTGTCACAAAAAAATTTGTTCTAGTAATCCTGTTGATACACAGGATTATTTCTCCTGACTTCATCTAATTACATTCCTTCTCTTTTTTCTTCATTCAGATTATCCTTAAATTATTTTTTTATAGATTTCATTTATTCATTTGAGAGAAACAGTAAGAGAGAGAGATTTAGAAGATGGGCAGAGGCAGAGAATATCAGCAGACTCCATCCATGCTGAGCATGGAGCTTGAGGCAGGGTTTGAGCTCACCACCTTGAGATCATGACATCAGCCAATACCAAGGGTTGGCTGCTTAACTGACTGTGCCACCCGCGCAGCCCCCAGATTATCCTTAAATTAAAACAAATACTGTATTGTATTTATTTCCTGTATTGTCTTATAGAAACTTTGGAAAACACACTGTCTAGAAATACAACCAATTATTTTCACTTCCCAATGAGAAATTTGAGATTTGGAAGGGCTTAATGGTTTCTTAGGGACATATTTGTTTTTTATAAATTTGTTTGTTTGTTTGTTTATAATATTTCCCAGGCTGGCCCTCTCTATGTATATACATTTTAACATTACTTTTGAGAGATGCTCTCTATTTATTATAGGATAAATATGTTCAGGTTAAATTTAAGATCAGTGTCAAAAGCTATTCTATATCTCCAATTTAGTTTTTCTCTAGTAGTTGTTTTCTTTTTTTTCTAGTAGTTGTTTTCTTATAAATATCTACTTACCATCTACTGACATCTGTTCTTTCATCCTCTTGAATGTTAATTTCCAATCTATTCTTGTTGTATTACATGAAGATATCATGGTTTGTATTCCTAAATATTTATATTTATTTACATGCTTACATGTGTGATTAAATAGTGCTAAACAAGTACACTTATACATTGTGAAATATATTCTCAAAATTTCAATTGATTAAATAAACAAAAAATACACACCTAAGTGATGACTGTGCTCATCTCAATTGTTTCTATATTTATCATTTGACCTAGATACAGATTATTTAGTAATATGTGAAACAGAACAAAATAATTGACAACATATGAACATAATAAAGTGAACAAAATGCATCCAAGACCTTGCCTGAACCTTATCACTGACCTGTTGAAAGGTGAGGTGTAGAACTATTTGAATACACAATTTTCAGCATTCTAACACTCTATCCTTTCACTATCTTAGCCCTATATAATTCTCTCTTTACATCAATACTGTCTACCCATGTTTCCATCTTTTTTTTTTTAAGATTTTATTTATTTATTTGAGAGAGAGAGAGAGCACAAGTAGGCAGCTAGGCAGGGAGAGAGAGAAGAGGAAGCAGATTCCCTACCGAGGAGACAGCCCAATGTGGGCCTCGATCCCAGAACCCTGAGATCATGACCTGAGCTAAAGGCAGAGGCTTAACCCACTGAGCCATCCAGGAGCCCAGTTTCCATCTTTTTATTTCAATATCACAGACTCTCCTACCTCAACTCCAGCCTCTTCCCATGCAGAATAAACTCTTTAATCACACCCACATGTCTTATTTTTTTCTCTTCTCACTGCTTTTGTTCTGCTTGCCCTTACTTCTGGCTGAATTTGGCTATACCTTTCTCTGATTTTAATCTTAGCCCAAAATATTAGAGAAAAATATTTAATTTGTAATATTGAATCTATATGGCCTTCACATTCAGCTAGTACTTTAGCACTTTTTAGCATTGATCTTTTTTTATGTATCTGATGTTTTATATTTCTGTAGTTACTTCAAAGATTCACTATTTTCCTTAAATTTCTCTTTCTCACTCTTACTCATTCCTCCTTTTGTTGGAAATCTTGTCTACTACTTCACAGAGAAAACGAAGCTATTATATATCAACTTTAGTTTAACCCATCCATTTAGCAAATATTTATTGTGCTCCTCTCTGTTTTGGATATATAGCAATGGAAAAGGGTGTTTGGGGCCCTTGGAATTAATGAGGAAGATTGACATGGAAGACTTCTAGCTGTATCCCTTTTCCATTATAATTCAGTTTAACTGGGGCATGACCATTAATGGTGTTTACTGATGCAGGGTGCCATGACTAGTATTTTCAATTTTATTACATCTTTATTTTCGGACATTTTATATAATTAATCTATATAAGTTGTATAATTCATAGAAGTCTCTGAAAGACAGAAATTAATGGCTACTTTGTAAAGCTGGTGCCAAACACTATGGTAAGTTCTGGATATGGATTGCTTTTTTTTAATCCTGGTCACATGCTTATGAGCATTTGGTGATCACCAGGTAGGCAGATCTTTGTGTTTTTTTTTTTTTTTTTAAGATTTTATTTATTTATTTGACAGAGAGAAACACAGCTAATACAAGCAGGGGCAGTGAGAGGGAATACAAGCAGGGGGAGTGAGAGAGGGAGAAGCAGGCCCCCCGCCGAGCAGGGAGCCCGATGTGGGGCTCGATCCCGGGTCTCCAGGATCATGACCTGAACTGAAGGTAGTTGCTCAACCAACTGAACCACCCAGGCGCCCCAGGTAGGCAGATCTTTGTAAGTACAAGTGCAAAGTTGAGGTTTACAGGGGTCAAGTACTTAGCTCAAGGTCAAATACCCAGTGAAGATATGGATCTGCTGTATAATGATAGGAAAATCTGGCCAAAAGACACACATGATCAATCTTTTTTTTCTACACATGATTAAATCTTACAAGAGTAAGGATTTCTCAGTATCATAGAATTTCTAAAATATAAATTAATCTTTGTCTGTATCTACTAAAATGTTAATTCTAAGCAGCCTCTCCCACTTTCATGTTAAACAAAGGCACTTAAAATTTAGAGCAAAACTTTGATGTGTCCTAAAAGACTCAATAGGTTATGGTCACTATTTACCTCACCAACCTCTTATTGAATCACACTCATATGAATATAATAAAGTGAACAAAATGCATCCAAACCTTGCTTGAACCTTATCACTGACCTGTTGAAAGGTGAGGTGTAGAACTATTTGAATACATAATTTTCAGCATTCTAACACTCTATCCTTTCACTATCTTAGCCCTATATAATTCTCTCTTTACATTAATACTGTCCATCCATGTTTCCATCTTTTTTTTTTAAGATTTTATTTATTTATTTGAGAGAGAGAGAGAGCACAAGTAGGCAGTGAGGCAGGCAGAGAGAGAAGAGGAAGCAGGTTCCCTACCGAGGAGACAGCCCAATATGGGCCTCGATCCCAACCTCTTATTGAATCACTATCGCCTAGATTTCAGCTACATGGGTTCTTTGTTATATTTGTTCAATGAATGCAACATGATCTCTTCTATGACAAATCTCTTTGCATTTGATATCCTTTCTATCTAGAAAGATGTTTAAATCTCGTGTCCCTATCCAACTTCACCTTTTATATATCATTAAATCTATTGGCATGATTGTAAAATAAAATATTTTTATTAAACTTTTTATTTTAAGGTTATCATATATTCCTGTGCTGTTCTAAGTGATAATAAATACAGAGCTATCTTGTCAACTCTTCACCTATTTTCCTCTACTGATAACAATTTTCATAATTACAGTATACTACCACAACCAGGAAATCAACATTGATAAAATACATCAACATTAGTTTTCACCAGTTTTATATGTACTCATTTGTGTGTGTGTGTGTGTGTGTGTGTGTGTGTTTCTATATGATCTTATCATATCTGTGTAGAGTCATGTGACTATAATTATGGACCGTAGCCACATATAGAACAATTCTATCACAAGGATCTCTCTTCATACCCTCCTGTCTTCTTCCTCCCTTTATGATTCCTGGCAACTACTAACTGTTCTTTGTCTTTATAATATTGTAATTTAAAGGATATTAGATAAGTGGAATGTATGCAAGCTTTTAATTTTTTTCTTTATTGTTCTTTGATAATATAATTTTAATTTTTAGAATACCTTTAGATTTACAGGAGGTTTATGAAGATGATTCAGGAGAATTCTGATATGCCTGCATTACTTCTCCCATTGTTAACATCTTACATTAATATAGTATAATTGTTATAATTAATGAAATAATATTCATACATTATCATTAAGGTAGAAGTTTTATTCATATTTCCTTAGTACTTACCTACATGTCATCCATCTTTTCTATTCCAGGATTCCATCCAGAATACCGCTACATTTAGTTGTCAGTTCTCCTTAGGTTGTTGGCTGTGACAGTTTCTCAGAAATTTTTTTTATAACCTTGACAGTTTTGAAGAGTACTGCTCAGGTATTTTGAAGAACATCCCTCACTTGGATTTGTCTGATGTTTTTTCTCATGATCCGACTGGAGTTTGTGAGTTTTGGTGGGAAGATCACAAAGACAAAGTATCATTTTCATCACATTATATCAGGGCTACATGCTATCAGTATGACTTATTCCTGTAGATACTAATCTTAATCATCTGAGGTAGTATTTGTCAGGTTTCTCCATTGAAAAGGTTTCTTTCTTTTTTATTTTTTTCCCCTTTTCCAAATAGTGCTCTTGGGAAGTTATGATGTGTAGCCAACCCTCAGGAAGTGGGAATTATTCTCCACCCCCTTAAAAGGTGTGATATATATATATCACATATATCACATATATATGGGCTTTATATATAAAGCCCATATAATTTATATCTATATATTATATGGGCTTTTTTGAGATTTGTCTCTTCTTCCCCATTTATTTTTTCAGTCATTTTCTTACTTATTATAAACTCATGGATACCCATTTCATACTTTGGTTTACATTCCAACACTGTTTCTTTTCTTTTCTTTCTTTCTTTCTTTCTTTTTTTTTTTTTTTTTTTTTTTTTTTTTTTTTTTTTTTTTTTTTTTTTTTTTTTTTTTTTTTTTTTTTTTTTTTTTTTTTTTTTTTTTTTTTTTTTTTTTTTTTTTTTTTTTTTTTTTTTTTTTT
>PITA01033248.1:0-13088 GCA_004023965.1 Spilogale gracilis | reverse complement strand
CTATTGTCCTCTATTGTTCTTTTATTATTATTATTTTCTTTTAGAGGGAGAGAAAATGTGTGAGTGGGAAGGGCCACAGGGAGAAGGAGAGACAATCTTGAACAGACTGTGCACAGTGTGGAGCCCGATACAGGGCTTGATCTCTTGACCCTGACATCATAACCCGAGCCAAAACCAAGAGTTGGATGTTTGACTGACTGAGTCACCCAGGTGTCCCGATGCATCATTATTGTAAAGTAAACATTGTACCATGACTGTTTGCTATTATTATTATTGTTGCCAACTAAAGCAGTGTATTTATTCAGTAAACACTTAGAACTAGTTAGTTAATACTTATAATTTGTCATAAAAATAATATGTAATCCTTGAAGTTTTTTAAACTAAAAATGTTAAACAAAGATATTCATAATAATATATAATTAAGACCTTTTTGGAATTTTTTCCTTCTGATTATATGAATGCATTCTCTTTAGTATAAATATGGATTTTATAGCATATACTGTTCTGCTTTGTTATTTACTGCTTATTATAAATGGAATCATTTAATGTATCATTAAAGGTCTTAAAAATCTTATTTTTTATGCTATTATCCATTTTCTTTGAGGACATTGTTCCAGTTTTTGTTTTTACTATAATAATTCTGTAAAGAACATTGTTTTATGTTTAAGTGCATCTCTGCTTATTTCCAAGAATAGTAGGTACTCGAAACGTATTTGTTTGAGTGGAGAGATGAGTGAATGGATGAATAGATAAATGGGTGAATGTGTGGGAATGTTAAGCACTGGAATGTAAAGTTTGAATAATAAAAAGCTCCAAGTTTATCCACTGACAAGGGAGACCAAAAGTAAGGTTTTCTTTAATGAAAAGGTCTTGAGACTATCTATGTGTAGAATAAAAAGAGTCAGTAGTTGACTTCCTAAGCCCAAGATGGAAAGAGTATGACTGAGAGATGCAGACCTTCAGGGAGACAAGGGAATTAGATACAGAACACAAGCAGAGGGACATTGTCTCCAGAATCACCTTATCCTTTGTGCACAGAGGTGAGAGGAGGTGAGAACACAAGATTGTATGCTGATGTAGACAAGGTCTGTGGAAGCAGAAAGAAAGTTGAGAGAGTTCTGAGGCTCCCGTGGAGCATCTACTTGAAGTCAGGATGGTCTTTTCAAATTAGAGGGGCAAAGGAGGTTGGATTACAGTTTGGGTAGATTGCAAAGGTCCTCAGGAGCCTAGTCACTACAGAATATGAGAAGGGACTGGCAAGGGCCACCCAGAGGGCTGACTGGGGCAGCTCTGAAGTGCTGCTGGACCCTGGAGGCCAGAATGATAGCCTCATGATCTAGCATCATGATAGATAAACAGGAAATCATGACTGGGCTTTGCTAGAAGGAAGGCATAGAATGACAAGGACAAGGAATGGAACCATCTGAGGAATTGGCAAGAAAGTGAATGTTGTGACAAGATCAGGGCTGGATATCAGCACAGTGGTAGGCAAGGCCTGGGTGAAGGGGGAAGAAGATAGATTGGGAAAGTCCAAAGGATCAGCTCTTCTGGGTTTCACTGCATCTCAGACAGGTGACAAGGGAATTAGCATAAGAGAGAACAATAGTGATGGGAGACTGTGGTCAGGGAGTTCCTGGGGTAGAGGAATGTAAGATTTCAGAAGTAGATTAAGTTCTAGGGACCAGTCTAAGACATGGCCTGAGACTGAGTCCCTGAAGAATATGCCATCAGGTTGGGAAGCTGAAAAAAGAATGGTTTTCTGGCCAAACCCAATGAACACTTATGTCACCCAGAATAGAGATAAGTCTTAGAGTACAAAAGAAGACAAGTATCCAATGAGAATGTTTTCTATGAACATGAGCCACTGACTCAAACTGGATAAACGACCAAGAAAAAGGAGGCCAAAAAGTGGTAGACAGGATGGCAGAATCTTCATTTACACAAGAGCACCTGGCCTTCGGAAGGGGGTTTTAGGGGAGAAACAGGATTGCCATGAGCAAAGGAGGAGAGAAGAGCCTGTTAAGCAAAGGCTGCACTGTGAGTGTGGTCAGAGTTCCTAGACCACAGGGAACAGGAGAAGAATGGAGACCCATGAGTCCATGTGACCAAGATGTAGTCAAGCCTGTGGCCTTTAATGGTGGGACTCCTTTACCAGCGAGGCTTAGAGTCATGAGTAATGGAAAGTGTGTTTCAGTTGTCAAAGTAAGTGAGTAAAATGCATTTTATGGGGTGTTATTTTTATTTTTATAAGGCCAGATGTTCCAGCTGTGCATTGCCTTATGTGCCTGCACTTCCTGGAAGCGCCAGAGTCTCCATTCTCCTTATAGTCTGGAAATACCAGGCTTGGCCTCTGTTATCCAGAGTCAACCCTCCTATAATCTCACTTCTATGAATTCTGGAAAAGAAAACAGAAGGGACACAATAGGCTTCAGAGTAGCCAAAACAGATGTCCCAAAGCCAATGAGCATCAGTCACAGCCCGTTGGATTTTAAGGCAAAATTTTAATGAAGAACAGTTTTCTGGGTCTCTAACTCAGAGCAGCATTTTAGGTTCTGCTGCTGAACACTAAGAGCAGAGAGGGAATAATAAATCAAAAGGATCAGCGCTCAAAGAGGCCAAGCAGAAGAAACACAAGAGGCTGCCATATTCTGGGCTGTCGGGAGCAGCTGAAGAAAGACACAGGAAAAGCTAGGAAATGAAGCAACATGTGGTCTGTGGCCACGGCCCTGTTGTTACTGTAAAACTTTGTTACAAAAAACAGTCCACTTCACCTGAATTAGGGGCTTCCAAGATATGGTCCACTGCGACCTCCTTGGCTGTCAGCGGTCTTGAACGCCCCCAGGGTCCCTCCCACGAGGTCTAGGAGCTGGGCCATCACCTCACAGCTGCCACCTTACAGTCTTCCCATCCCCTCAACCAGCTGCAAACTCAGAGACCCCTTTTTTTCAAGAGATTTTGTACCAGTGTTTAGGACCAGAAAAAAAGAGAGGGTGAAAGAGAGAGAGGGAGGGGGAGACGGATTGAGAAAAAGAGGGGGTGATAAAATAAATAAATGGGAAAGTCTCAAAGACAAGAAGTTCTCCAAGCAGTCATGTTCCAGTCAATAAATATTTGTTGGGTAAATTAATGGTCTGTTTAGGATGAGCTCAGACTTCAGTCTAGCTCTCACAGCCCTTCTCCCAAAGCCAGTGGTCTCAGCTGTCCCCTGGAAGTCAGGGTGTTTTATTTCCATTGGATGCTTTTGGATATTGGGGATGGAAGGGCAGATTCTCAGCTGGAGCACAAACCCCTGAAATAAGCTGGGGCCCTGGATCACTTCCATACTGGTGCCTCTCATCCATTGCCCTCCCCTTAGCTCCTCCCCCAGGGCCTTTCCTCCAGCCATTCTTCTAAAGACTCCTTTGCAGATCAATAGATCTCTGGACTAGCTCTCTCAGAGAAAGAATTATTTACTCACAATTAGAATTCCTGGTGAGTCTCCACACTTGGTCCATTCACCTTATTCCTTAGTACTAAGAAATCAAATAATTATCAAATACATATATTTTTTAATTATGAAAATGTTAACATTTTACAAATAGTGGTGGTTAACATCATGCGCTTCAGTTGTGAAAAGTGAACTTTGGGGCCCCTGTGCCTCAACTCCACAGGGATCAGACCGAATGAACAGGGGATCCCCCTGCAGGAACTCTCTCGTCCATCTCAGACCACTCAGGGCTCCCAGCCACCCGCCATCTTCTCTCCTCAGTGAACACAGAGCTGTATGTGTGGCCAGTGGTGACAGAGGGATTCCACAGAGCATGAGAGTGAGCTCCTAGCTTGAAATAACTTAAAATCTGGCTAGAGAGACGGGGTAAAATCTCCTGAGGGTCAACTATGTAGCTTGATTGCAGAAATGACAACATTTTCACTTTGGTTCAACTCCCCAGTCACAGAAGCATGATGTCACTAGAGATACAGAGAAGAAAATTCCATCCTTAAGTCTGTAAACCCCACAGTCTAGGAGGTAAGACAGAAAGTGAAAGCAATTCAGATGCAGTGAATGGAAGTCTAGGATGAGGTCTGCACTCTGGTTTGGACAACTTAGTGGGTGGTGGTGCTTTATCTGAACCAGCAAACAGAAGAGAAGTGGTTTGGAGGAGAAGATACCAGGTCCAGAAAGGGGCAAGTTCAGTGATATGTGCCCAAAGTAGAGACTTAACTAGGATTCTTCTCTGAGCCAGAACTGTGTTGGCATTATGGGGCATCATAGGATCCAGCCCAGCGGACCACAGAGAGTCTTACTCAACAAAAAATGGCAGCAGAATTACAACTTGGGTTTAACCTGGAGGCATTCGTCATGTGACCAGCAGGTCATGCAATGGAGACATACAGATCCTACAGGGACTGATGAAGAAGAATGCAATAAATATGCTGGTGAAGGGGTCTTGGGAAGTGGCTAGGGATGAAGAGAAAAGTTGTTTTGCACACAGGTTGGTGAGGGAAGGAGTGGGGCACAGAATGATGCCCTTTTTGGAGTGGTGCCCTGGCCTATCGGGGAAGGTCAGGGAGAGGCTACCCAGCCCCCCAGCTTACTTCCTCCTCTCCATGAGTTTTTGGAAATGATTCTAGAAAGATTGGGGCTAACATGTTTAATTGCCTGGTGTACCTTGTCCTCCTCTCATGGACACTTTGGGAAAGACCTGCACTTCTTCCCTTTGGACCCTGAACTATCCACCACACAGCCAGCCAGATAGGACAGAGCTGCTAGCCAGCCCAGGATGAGTGGCTTGTCCTCCTCCTCCCAGGAGAGATCTCAGAATACTTAATTGTCTGATGAGAGATGATGCTTTTCCAGGAGGGCTCCTTCCTGTCCTCTAAGATCCACAGAATCAGAATCCAAGCCATTAGCTCCCTAAAACCCCTCCAAACAGAAAGCTTGTATTTCTCAACATTTTAATGTATTTTAGAGCTAAAATCTTGCCTGTTTAATATGCTGGCTTAGTTAACCAAGTAAAAGGTCTCTATGTCATTGTTGATGTCACTGATTCCAAAGCAACATTATGGGACAGTAAAGTTCATTTAAATCAGAATGGCACATGAGTATTCTATTGTTTTTAAGATTTTTATTTATTTATTTATTTGATATATATAGAGAGAGACACAGTGAGAGAGGGAACACAGCAGAGGGAGTGGGAGAGGGAGAAGCAGGCTTCCTGTGGAGCAGGGAGCCCGATGTGGGGCTCGATCCCAGGATCCTGGGATCATGACCTGAGCCGAAGGCAAACACTTAATGACTGAGCCACCCAGGGGCCCCCACATGAGGCTTCTTTAAAACTGATTGTCATATATTTGAACAGACTCAAAAAATTTTTGGTGCCATGTATAGCTTAAAGAAAGCTTGTTTTTTGAATGTTTTGATCATATTATCTCCTTCACATTGTATTATATCTCTTTCATTTTGATAACCACACAACAGGGGCATGGCAGCTGAGCTACCCGTGTTGTCACATTGTTAGTATATGGGGGTTCTCGTTGATTTTAGACTTCTGGATAGCACATATGAGTGTTGTTCACAATGAATGAGAAGCCCTATATCTCTGTGTGCCACCAGTATGAATTTCGATGACATGATGATTTCAAGTTCAATCATTCCTAGTAGTCACTGATCGCCTCCTGCATGGGGGAAGACAGGCACTGAGCATTCTGCTCCAAAGCTGTATGGAGCAGCATGGAGAGGGGGTACTATCCCCACTTCCCATATGAGGGAAGTCCATGGTATGTGGCTCACATGTAGCACATAAAAGTTGATGACCGTCAAGTGTAAGGCTGACTAATCAGTACTGTCATTCGTTTAGTTCAGCACATCTGCATTGAGTATCTATTATGTGTGAGTCACTGAGTGACAGGTTGGGTAGTTTGTGATGAGAAGCACACACCTTCTTTGGGGATCTTAACATCTTACTGGGGAGACAGATAATAAGCCCAATTATTAAGCACAATGGGAATGTGATGAGAAATATAGGTGAGGTAGTGGTAGGGCAGAATACGAGTGTGTATATGTGTGTATGTGTGTGTATGTGTGTGTATGGTGGCGTATCGAGTGTTGGGAGGACACCACTTTAACTGGCACATGTCTCTGAAGAGGGAACGTTTCCGTTGAGGCCTGATGCGAACTAGGCACATGAAGAGCCTTTAGGCAGAGATGATGCACACAGAAAGTCCTGGACGTACAGGTGGGGTGATAAAGACAGGTGGAACAGAAAGGAGGCCAATGTGACTGGAGAAAAATGGGCAAGGGAGTGAGAAGATGGATGGGGTACAGAGCAAGGAAAAGAGTTAAGAACATTGGGATATCATTAAAGGATTTGTGAATATTTTTAATTTAAGAATAATTTTAGATTTGCAAACAAGTTGCAAAGATATTGAGAGGTTTCTTCTATATCAGGAGCCCATTTTCTTCTGTTGTTTACCTCCTACATTAGTAGGATGCATTTATGTAATTAACTGATAACAATACATTAATATTCATCCTTCACAATTTGTCTTTTGAGCACCTCTTTTCCTTCTGGCACTATGAGATTCTCCACACCCCCCTGGTGTATTTCCTGCCCCAGCCTTACAACTAGTCATTTCTCAAAGGATCCACATTCCTTTTGTTGGAGAATGGTGGCAGAAACCAAGATCTGAGAGTCTAGTGTGCTCATTGGTACTACACTGCCATTGCTCTGGACTTTCAGTAGAAAGAGCATAGAAACGTGTGCACGCGCGTGTGTGTGTGTGTGCTCGCGTGCGTGTATATACATAATCTGTCATTGCTTTTGTATTTATCCATATGTAGCTATATTAGGATAGACATAAGTGCAGGCTGGTTTCCAACTCTAATCCTGTATCACACAGATCATTCTATATCCCTAGCATAGCCTATCTCTAACCTTCCACTCCAAGAGGGAGAAGCCCATCCCCAATCATTTGCTGCCCATTAATGTAGCTGTCTCATTCAAGCATGCATATATAGCGGTTTCAGAGTTGTTACCTATGCCTTCCTGAGGAGCTACTTCACCAACCAGGGCACAGTGCCCATGTGCAGTTCCTTTTGCCTTAAACCTTACAGAATCCACTCATTTCCACAGTTTCTCAGGTCAGCCCCGCTTTCTTCCCTCCACCTTCAGTGAGTTTATTTCATGCATTTTTACTAGAGTTATGTTCTTTGGTCGTAGTCTACATTCTATTCTGGGATCCCCTGACCTCCTACAATTTTTTTGGTATTATTTACCTTTCTCAAGCCCCCTCTGGCTGCTGCACGGGCACAGGCTGCAGGGTGTTCGGTTGGAGCAGGAGGATGGACAGGGGACAACACAAGACCTAGGTGCAGGAGAACAGGATTTGGACCTGGGTGACTGCCATGGAGATGGAATTGTGTAAATGAGATTGATTGTGGGCAAAGGTGTATGGCTTTGAGTTAAATTTTGATAGCAAATATAAAGATGTCCCAGAGGGAGCTTATCTCCTCATTCAATTCTGTCCTGAAACTGGCCTCTGCCTCCTCCTTCCAAGCCCTGAGTCCTGCATTAGGCCTGGTAGGAAGCTCAAAGTGTGATATCACTATATCCCAGAGAATCTTGCTCACTAGCAAAAGCACTTTATTATTCATGCGGATTACATCTTTCAATACTGTTGAGTCATGCTGTCCAATCATCCTGGGTGCTGGTAATAAACACACTTGCTGGGCTGTTTTAAAGAGTTCTGAGTGTGATGGAGATGTCACTCACCTCGACCATCTGCTCAGCACCAGGAACAGCTGAACGGGGTCTGGCAATGCGGACAGTATATACATTTTCTGCTCCTTTGATAGATTTGTTTAGGGAAAACGTTTCAGTGATTAACGAGCCAATTCCGTACTGATACACCACACATGTCCCCATTAACAAATAAATGATTCCAGGACAGCCTTGACAAACCCTTGTTTTAACCATATCTCAGGATGCAGCTGGAGGGGGTAGACCAGGAGGTGGTGGTGTCTGGGAGGAGGTCACGACCTGGGGTGGACAGTCCTGAAGAAATACACTCTCTCGCAGGCTGGTGGAGGAGGTGAGCGTGGTGGGGGACCCCAGGAACCCACAGGGGGCCAGGGAGGGGCACCCAGGCTGAAGGATGCCAAGTTTCTTCCTGTTCCTTCCAATATCATTCCTCCTGATGGTCCCTGCAAGCATGAGTTTCTCCTTGGAGGATGAGTCACTCTTCTTTTAACTTGTGATGATGGCCTATCTAATGTCTGACCTGATCGCTGGCTTTACTGGGGCTATGATGAGACCATATAGTGCCTGGGGACTCTGTCTTAGGACTTAGGATAAGAAAACATGGAACTGACAACCCAGAGTATACTTGTCATTCATCCCCCAGAAGGATTACCTTAGAGTGGTCATTGTGAGTGTCAGTATCTTGTTGGGACATTCCCCAAAAAGACCTCTGTCATGTGGAGCTTCCAGCTCAGAGTCATCCACCTGGGCTCAGTCTCCAGGAGAAAGACTCAGTGAGCCAACTTGGGGCCCCACTCAGCTCAGGTTTCATAACTTCAGGGTCTGCAGAGTCTCAAGGGACACCTCACAGCCTCACATCCAATGCAAGTTTCTAAGCCGGGGAGAGAGGGATCCCCCTCCCTCTGAAAAGAGAAGAATGCTTTCAAGTTCTCAGAAGCCTAAGCAGATTGGTAATGCCCACTCCAGAGTATGATTTGTCTAACCCTGTCTCTGCTCCCATTTCTACCTGGCTCTTTTCTTTTCTCTGCCTGGTGTCCCTGTGCTTTCTACAGGTCTCAGCTCAGATGTCACTATCTCCAGGAAAACATGCTGACCCCTTAGTTGGGAGAGACATCCTTCTCTCAGTTCCTATAATTTGCTGTGCTTGTCCTAAAAAAGGATTACCATATTGCCACAGAAGAAGCATTTTTAGTGACTTCCTCATTCTCTAGAGTGTGGGATACTTAAGTCACAAATGAGGTCTTCACATTCCTGGAACCTCCAAACAATGCCTGCTCAACAAGTGCCTGGGGAAGGAAGCTGTAGATGAAAGAATGAGCCCAGCCACTGCTGTGGGGTGGGGATTAGTCAATAGGGCCTTTTTCTTCTTCTGGGTAGAGAGACTCCCACCTTGTAGTTAATAAAGAATTAAGACTGATCATGGAATGACTCTTTCCTGGGGATAGTTTAAAGCACAAAGGAAGAGAACCAGAGTTTAGGAAGTACTTTCCAATGCTTTTTGAACTGTGGATTGTGAAATCAATTTAGAAGGTGTTGGCTAACATTTCTTGAATGTAACAGAATGGAGCCTGGTATAGGATAAAGTACAATGGTAAGGGAAATGATGTGCATTTAGTAAGTTTAAGTATCGTTCCACACAATTTGCATTTTGTTAAAGAATTAACCACATACCCACATACAGACAGGAATGCCCTGAAGCTCATCTTTGGAGCAGAATCTAGTCTCACTTGTGGCTTCAGTGTTGACCTTCCAAAACCCAGTTAACTGTATGCATGTTTCCCATCCGTTCTGGTTTCCCCAGTCTTGTGTGGGTCAAGGACTGGGTGACCCTATAGGCTATCATCCTATCTAATCACTTTAACCAAATAATAACATGGGCAAAGAGACGACGTTCAGATTCATTATTAATACGTGAATATTCACTTCTGAACCTACATAACCATTCTAGATACAACAAGGAATAAAAATCTCCTTGTCAGGGCACCTGGGTGGCTCAGTCAGTTAAGCATCTGCCTTTGGCTCAGGTCGTGATCCCAGAGTCCTGGGATCAGGTCCTGCATTGGCTCCCTGCTCAGCGAGGAGTTTGCTTCTCCTTCTGCCTCTGCCTGTTGCTCCTCCTGCTCGTGCTCTCTTTCTCTCCGACAAATAAATAAAAATCTTTAAAAAAAAATCTCCTTGTCTACTATATATTTTAAAATTCTACCAGTCCATGGGAATATAAGTGCATATTTAATAACACACAAGCAGAAAGCTACAATAAATAATATTGTGAAATCTATTAATTTTGTATCTAACATCACTAAAATTTTTCATATAGTTAAAAAGAAAATGGGTAAATATTGGTTAGAAAGTGGCAGTGTGTTAGTATTAGGAATAAAATTGTTTTCCTTTGGGCCAAAAATAATCATTAAATTTAAATAGCAATGCAGGCAGAACAGAGATTAGTTTTAATCTTTGTAGACTTACTTGGGTGCTGGTATTTATAACAGCAAACGCAATAAATAACTATATTTCTTTTTTTTTTTAAAGATTTTATTTATTTATTTGACAGAGAGAAACACAGCCAGAGAGGGAACACAAGCAGGGGGAGTGAGAGAGGGAGAAGCAGGCCTCCCGCCGAGCAAGGAGCCCGATGTGGGGCTCGATCCCGGGTCTCCGGGATCATGACCTGAGCCGAAGGCAGTCGCCCAACCAACTGAGCCACCCAGGCGCCCCAATAACTATATTTCTGTTGCTGTTACTTAATATTGTTCAGTCCACGAGACTTTAAAAAAAATTCTACTTGAGAATCCTTCATACTTGATATGGAAGAATTAAAAGCCGAGTGTCAACATTTGTCATCTTGAAATATTATAAAAAGGCAAAAATCCAAAATCATGACCTTCAGCAAACATAAAAACAGACACAATAAACAGTATAAGAATGTGAAGGAACTAAGTCTCAGGCACCCACTCGAGGTTGGAGAAGAAAGAAAGTACTCGAGGGCCACCCCCAACTTTCTCTGTTTTCATGTGTGGTCGGGAGGCAGGAACGAGAGCTGCCAGTACCAAGAAATCCTCGCTGTTGCACCACACTGTTGAACTTCAACATTTTGGTCTTTAAATTTTTTTTTTTTATTGTTACTAAATTTTTTTTTTCCAGTGTTCCAAGATTCATTCCCCATTCCCCACACCCAGGTCTTTAAAATTTTAATAAAAGTATAAAAATATGTAACCTTTTAGATATGTTTAAATAAATTTGAATTTTATTCTTTTTATTATTAAAACCCAGATGCTCTGATCTTAGTGTCAGCCAACTGTTGATTTTAACATTTGCTCGCTCAGCGTTTGGCCAATATGTGTATTCGGTGCGTCTCGAATGTGTTTGTGTGTGTGCATGTGGGTTTCTGCATTCTGAGAGGAATAAGTGCCCCTGCCCAGGTCCACATCTGGGTTGTGTGCCCAGAGCAGGCTTGTAAGGGCTCTTCCTCAGGGTCATTATGGGCTGGGACTGATATGGGTTGGATCTAAAGTTCTCCTTGCAGGAAGGTGAGTGGTCAAGGGCTATTGTCCTTCCAGTTCTCCCAAATGATTATCTAGGTGACATTTAGAGATTTCCTATTGATCCTATGCTCCTTCATTGATTCACAGATGCAGGAGAAGCCTCTGGAGTCTAGCATGTGGATCAACACAGTAGCTGCTTCCTGCGAGACAATCTGAGTAAGTGTGGGGTATGAGGAGTCCATGGGTCTGAAGATGGCTCTGTACTCTAGATACAGTTCAGTAAATACGCCTAAGAAACCCCGTAAGCATCTCAAAACTGTGAGAAGAATTTTGTGTGGTGTATTTTTAAGAGTGTTCATAGCTTTCATCTGATTTCCTTTTTTTTAAGGTTTTATTTATTTGAGGGAGAGAGAGAGAGAGAGGGAGAGAGAGAGAGTGAAAGAGAGAGTGAAAGAGAGAGCGAGCAGACAGAAGGGTAGAGGGAAAGAGAGAAGCAGAGTCACCACTGAGCAGGGAGCCTGCAGGGCTCGATCCCAGAACTCTGGGATCATGACCTCAGCTGAAGACAGATGCTTAACTGACTGAGCCACCCAGGCACCCCAAATAAAATTTTTTTTTAAGAAATAAAAGGCATTCATATTGGTAAAGAAGAAGTGAAAACTTACTTTTTGCAGAAGACATGATACTATATATAGAAATCCTAGACTCCATCAAAAAAAAAACCCCTGCTAAAACTGATAAATGAATTCAGTAGTCACAGAATACAAAACCAATCTTCAGAAACCTTGTGCATTTTTAGACACCAATAATGAAGCAGTAGACAGAGAAACGAAGAAAACAATTCTACTTATAATTACACACAAAGTAATAAAATATCTAAGAATAAATCTAACCAAATAGGTGAAAGACATATACTCTGAAAATTATAAAATACTGATGAAAAAAATTGAAGACAACACAAAGAAATGGAAAGACATTCTATACTCATGTATTGGGAAACCAAATATTGTCAAAATGTCTACAGTACCCAAAGCATTCTACACATTTAATGCAAGCCCTATCAAAATACCATAGCATTTTTCACAGAACTTAAAACTTATATGGAACTACCAAAAGATCCCAAATAGCCAAAGCAATATTGAAAAAGAAAACTTCAAGTTATTTTACAAAGCTGTAGTAATCAAAGCAGTATGGGACTAGTGCAAAAAGACACATAGATCAATGAAACAGAATAGAAAAGCAGAAATAAATTCATAATATATGACCAATTAATCTTCAATAAAACAGGAAAGAATATCCAATGGGAAAAAGAATGTCTCTTCAACAAATGGTGTTGGGAAAACTGGACAGCAGCATGTAAAAGAATGGAATTGGACCACTTTCTCACACCATATGCAAAAATAAATTCAAAATGGATTAAAGACCTAAATGGGAAACCTGAAACTACAAAACATACTAAAAGAAAACACAGGCAGTAACCTCTTTGACACTAGTCATAGCAACTTTTTTCTGGGTATGTTTGTCTCCTGAAGAAAGGGGACAAAAGCAAAAAGATCTATTGGGACTCCATCAAAATAAAAGGTTTATTTTTTATTATTTATGTATTTGAGAGAGAGAGAGAGAGAGAATAATCAGAGGGAGGGGCAGGGAGAGCAGAGGGAGAAGGAGAAGCAGAATCCCTGCTGGGCAGGGTGCCCAATATAAGGCTTAATCCAAGGACCCAAGGACCCTGGGATCATGACTTGAGCTGAAGACAGATGCTTGATGAACTGGTGCACCAAAATAAAAGATTTCTGCACAGCAATGGAACAATCAACAAAACTGAAGGACAATTTACAGAATAGGAGAAAAATTTGCAAATGACATA
>PITA01033247.1:0-12962 GCA_004023965.1 Spilogale gracilis | reverse complement strand
GTATTAATGGAGATAGAGTGTTTTAGGCTAAATGAAATAAGTCACTCAGGAAAAAGCAAATACCGTATGATTTCACTCAGTCACTCATATTTGGAAATTAGGAAACAAAACATACAGGAGAGGGAAAAAAGAGAGAGAGGAGCAAACCATTAGAGACTCTTAACAATAGAAAACAAATTGAGGGGTGATGGAGGGAGGTGGGTATGGGTGGACTAAAGGGGTAATGGGTATTAAGAAGGGCACTTGTCATGGTGAGCACTGGATGTTATATGTAAGTGATTAATCACTAAATTCTACTTGTGAAACCAATATTACACTATATGTTAAGTAACTAGAATATAAATTAAAATTCGGAAGAAAAAAATCAATGCTCTTTTATGATGAAAATACTCAAAAAACTAGAAAGAAACTACTTCAATATGACAAAGCAATGTAAGAAAAGCTCATGAATAAAGGCTTACACAATTTTAAAATTTTTCTCCAAGATGAGGAATAAGACAAGAATGATGTTTTCACCATTTCTATTTGACACAATTTGGAAGCCCTAGCCAGAACAATTAGGCAAGAAAAAGAAATAAAAGGCATTCGTTTGGAAAGGCAGATGTAACATTAACTCTGTCACATATGACATGAACATATATGCAGGAAAACCTAAAGAATCCACAAAAAACCCTTTAGTACTAATAAAGTCACCAAATTTTCCAAATACAAAATCAACACAAAAATTAGTTTCATTTCTCCATATTAAGAAATAATATGGAAAGGAAATTAAAATCGATTCCAGTAAAAGGATGCAAATTATATCATCAGAAACATAAATTGTCTTGGGAAGGTGAGAATACAAATATAAAGCTTTAGGGTGCATTCAAAGTTAAGTTGCGATCAGCTTAAAATTGACTGTTTATAAATACAGCGTGTTTGATATAATCCTCATGGTAAGCACAAGCATAATCCCATAGTAGATACACAAAAGATAGAGAGAAAGGAATCAAAGCAGATAAAAATCAAGAGAGAAAAGAAGAGACTGAGATAAGAAGAATGAAAGAATTACAAAACAGAAAATGATGAACAAAATAGCAATAGTAAGTCCATACCTGTCAATAATTATTTTAAATATCACTGAATTAGATGCTCCAATCTAAAGCCAGAGTGGCTGAATGAATTAAAAAAAGACATGAACCAACTCTATGCTCCTTTATTATGTTCAGTTAGCCACTGTATAGTACAAAATTAGCTTTTGATGTAGTGTTCAATGATCCATTAGTTAAGTATAACATCCAGTACTCATCACAGCACATGCCCCCCTCAATCCCCATCACCTTGTTACCCTCTCCCCCCACCCTCCTCTCCTCTTAAACCCTTAGATTGTTTCTTGGAGACCATAGTCTCTTGCTGGGAGCCGGCCCCGGCAGAGATGGTGGGTCCCGAACCGCGGGATGTCTGGCGGGCAAAATAATAATGACTAGGACATGGAAATCTAATGCAAGCGGACAGACCCGAGGTCAGTCAGGAGAGACCTATGAAGCAGGCTCAGCCTCATGCTCTGGCTTTTTAGCATTGGTTCTCTAGCTCTAGCTCTCTAGCTCTGGCTTTGGCCCTCTTGCTCTACTTCTCTCTCCTCTTCTGTCTCTCTTACTCTGCTTCTCTTTCTGCTGCTTTCTTTGCTTCTCTGTTTCTGTCTCACTTTGCAGGCTCTCTCTGTTTCTTGCTACTCTCCTCGAAGGCTCTCTTGCTGCATCCTCGCAGGCTCTCTGCCTTTGTCTCTCAGTCTCTCTCTGCAGGCTCTCTTGCTGTTTGCCAGCTCTCCTGCTCTCTCCTCTAAGGCTCTCTTACTGCTTCCTCACAGGCCCTCTGCCTTTTTCTCTCTGTCTCTCAGTCTCTCTGCAGGCTCTCAGTCTCTCTCTGTCTCATGGCTTTGTCTCTTCACTCTGCTCTTCCTTCTTTCTCTCTCAGTCTTCCTCTCTCTATATTTTACCATCAAGGGTCCCAGTCTTTTATTACTCCCACGTGAGGAAGTTGGGTGGTGCAGTTAAATCTTTAACTGCTTTTGCACCCACCCTAGAGGCAGGGTTAGTATTGTTACTGCAGGGTACAGAGTGATGGCATAAACTCACAGAAGTTGAGACCATTGAGGCAGAGGGATCAAGAAATACAGATAAGAGATACAGAGATATGATTACCGGGAGGAGGATTAAATGGGGGAGGAGGATTAAATGGAACTATGTCTTGAATAAGCACACCAAGGACATATTGCCCTGACCCATAGGGTAAGTGGCTTTTTGGATTCTAGGCAGGGAAAGCCCCTCTGGGCTTTCATTCACATTCACAGGTACCTCCACCAGAATTTCTGGTGCTTGGGCATGGAGGGAAGGGCGGATCATGCACCATCCCCAACAGTCTCTCATGGCTCAACTATATGCTTTCTATAAAAGAATCACTTCAGCTTTAAGGACATACGCACACTAAAGGGAAGGAATAATATTCCAAGAAAATGGAAGCAAAAGAAAGCAAGGATAACTCTACTTATATCATAGAAAATGGAGTGTAAGCCAAAGAGTTTAATAAGAGGCCAAAAATATCACATATAATGATAAATGGGTCAATCTAACAAGAAGTCATATGTGTAAATATTTGTGCACATAAAAAAGGGAACATCAAAATACACAAAATAAAGATTAACAGTCCCAATGAGAGAAATAGAAGGCCATACAGTACCTGTAGGGATTTTAATACTCCACTGTCAACAGTGGATATATCAGACAGAAAATCAATTACAAAACATTGGACTTAAATGATATATTAGTCCAAATGGACTTAACAGATATTTACAGAACACTCCAACCAACAGCAGCAGAATAAACATTCTTATCAAGCACATACGGAACATCCCCAGGGTACATCATATATTAGACCACATGGTATATCTCAGGGAATTTTTAAAAGATTAAAATCATATCAAGCATCTCTTTTTGATACAATGATATAAAACTAGAAAAGAGTTATAGGACAAAAAGTGGGAAATGCACAAATATGTGGAAGCTAAGACACAAGCTGGTGAACAATCAGTAAGTCAAAGAAGAAATCAAAAGACAAATCAAAAAAATATCTTGAGACAAATGAAAATGAAAATACAACATACCCAAATGGATGGGATTCAGCAAAAGTGTGTCTAAGAAGGAAGATTATAGCAATTAAGATGCCAAGTGAAATAAGTCAATCAGAGAAAGACTCATATGTGGAACATAAGGAATAGTGCAGAAGACAGTAAGGGAAGGGAGGGAAAATCAAAGGGGAAGAAATCAGAGAGGGAGAAAAGCCACATGAGACTCTTGAATCCAGGAAACAAACTGAGACAAGCACTGGGTGCTATATGAAACTATTGCATCATTGAATATTATATCAAAAAACTAATGATGTACTATACATTAGCTAACTGAATTTAAATTAAAAAATAAATAATAAAAAGAGAAAAAATAAAACAAATAAAATAAAGATCCCAGGGCACCTGGGTGGCTCAATGGGTTAAAGCCTCTGCTTTCGGCTAAGGTCATGATCTCAGGGTCCTGGGATCGAGGTGCACATTGGGCTTTCTGCTCTGCAGGGAGCCTGCTTCCTCCTCTCTCTCTGCCTGTCTCTCTGCCTACTTGTGATTTCCCTCTCTGTCAAATAAACAAATAAAAATCTTTAAAAAATAAATAAGGATCCCAAATTAAACAACTTAACATTAAACATCAAGAAACCATGAACAAGAAGAATAAACAAGGCCCCAAAATCATAGAATTAAGGAAATATCAAATATAAGAGTGGGTAAAAATGATATAGACACCAAATGACAATAGAAAAGATCAATAAACAAAGGATATTTTTTAAAAAGTTTAAAAAATTGATAAGCATTTAGCTTGATAACCAGGAAAAGAGAGGGTGTGAAGAAATAAACTTTTTTTTAAAAAAGATTTTATTTATTTATTTGACAGAGAGAGATCACAAGTAGGCAGAGAAGCAGGCAGAGAGAGAGGAGGAAGCAGGCTCCCAACCGAGCAGAGAGCCCGATGCAGGCCTTGATCCCAGGACCCTGAGATCATGACCTGAGCCGAAAGCAGAGGCTTTAACCCACTGAGCCACCCGGGCACCTGAAGAAATAAACTTTTAAATTTAATTTCATTAAAGAAATAAAAAAAACCTTGAATTAAAAAGGAGACATGTTACAAATGTTAGCTCACAAATAAAAAGGACCACAGGAGACCACCATGAACTATTATAAACCAACAAATTGGATAACCTGGACAAAAATGCTAAATCCCTCGAAACATACAACCTACCAAGATGGAGTCATGAAGAAGTAGAAAATCTGAATAGGCCAATTTCTAGTGAAGAGAATAAATCGATCATCAAAAACCTACCAACAATGAAAAGTCCGGGACCAGGTGGTTTCACTGATGAATCATACCATGCATTTCAAAAAGAAATAATATCAATCCTTCCATAACCGTCTTAAAAATTATAAGAGGAAGGAACACTTTCAAAACTCATTTTACGAGGCAACTGTCACCAAAATCAGACAAGGACACTGCAAGAAAAAGAAATTATAGGCCAATATTCTTGATGCATATAGATACAAAAATCCTTCAACAAAATATTAGGTAACTAAACTGAATAGTACACTAAAAATATCGTAAACCATGAACAAGAGGAGTTGATACTAGGAATACAAGGATGATTCAACATCTACAAATCAATCAATGTGATATACATCATTAGTAAAATGAAGTATAAAAATCACATGATCATCCCACTAGATGCAAAAAAAAGCACTTAACATAATGCAACATCCATTTATGATAACAACGCTCAACAAAGTGACTATAGAGGGAATACAACTCAACATAATGAAGGCTATATATGACAAGAACACGGCTAACATCATACTTAATGGTGAAAAACTAGAATCAATTTTCTAAGAACAGGAAAAAGACAAGGATGCTCAGTCTCATCCCTTTTATTCAGCATCATAATGGGAGTTCTAGTCAAAGCAGTAGACAAGAAAAATAAATAAAAGATATCCAAATTGGACAGGAAAAAGTATCCAAATTGGACAGGAAAAACTGTCTATTTGCAAATGACGTGATATTATATATATAAAAAACTCTAGAGACTCCACCAAAAAAACTGTTAAAATAATTGAATTTAGTAGAATTGCAGGATACAGAATAAATGTACAAAAATCAGTTGCACTTCTATACACTAAAACAAATTATCAAAAGGAAAAATTAGGAAATAATGTAAAATATGATTGCATCAAAAATACCTAGAAACAGATTTATCCAAGGAATTAAAAGGCCAATGCATAGAGAACTATAAGACAGTGGTGAAAGAAGTGGAAGAAGACACAAATAAAGGGAACGATAGTCTATCTGCATGGACCAGAGGAATTAATACTGTTAAAATGTCCATATTACCCAAAGGAACCTACAGATCCATTCAATCTGTATAAAAATTCCAATGGTTTTTTTCATAGAAATAGAAAAAGCAATCCTAATATCTGTGTAAAATCACAAAGGTCTTGAATAGCCAAAGCAATCTAGAGAAGGAAAAACAAAGTTGGAAGCATTATATTTCCTAATGTGAAACTATATAACAACTAAATAAACTATATAAAGGCTACAATAGTTGAAACAGTATGGTTTTGGCCTGAAACAGAACAGAATAGAGAGCTCAGAAATAACCCCATGCATATATAGACCATTAATTTATGACAAAGAAGCCAAGAGTGTACAATGTGAGAAAGATTGTCTCTTCAGTGAATGGTGTTGAGAAAACTGAACAGCTCCATTCATGAGGAGGAGGAGGAGGAGGAGGAGGACGAGGAGGAGGAGGACGAAGGAGGAAGGAGGAAAAGAAGAAGAGGAGGAGGAGGAAGAGGAAGGAAGAGGAACTGCTATCTGTATACCATACATAAAACTCAACTCAAAATGGATTAAACATTTGAACAGCAGTCCAGAAACAATAAAACTCCCCAAAGAAAACATAGTGGGTAAGCTAAGTGACATTATTCTTCAAAAATGTTTTCTTAGGGGCGCCTGGGTGACTCAGTGGGTTAAAGCCTCTGCTTTCGACTCAGGTCATGATCTCAGGGTCTTGGGATCAAGGCCCACATTGGGCTCTCTGCTCGGCAGGGAGCCTGCTTCCTCCTTTCTCTCTGCCTGCTTTTCTGCCTACTTGTGATCTCTCTCTGTCAAATAAATAAATATTTTTAAAAAAATGTTTTCTTAGATTTGACACCAAAAGGCCAAGCAACAGATGGTAAACTAGAAAAAAAAAAAGGAAAAAGACTATTTCAAACTAAAATCCTCTGTACGGCAAAGGAAACTATCATCAAAATGAGAGAAAATATTTCTAAATCATATATTTAAAAATGAGTTAATAACCACAACATATAATGAATTCATGAAATGCAATAGGAAAAAATCTGAATAAAAAAATGGGTAGAAAAACTGAATCTTTTCACAGATGATGTGCAAATATCCAATAAGTGCATGAAAATGTGCTCGACATTACTAACCACTCAAAATTAGAGAACAAAACCACAATGAGATATGACATGACATCATGCCTGCCAAGAATGCTATTATCAAATGACAAGAAGGAACAAGTGCTGTTGAAGATTTGGAGAAAAGAGAATCATCACACATCATTAGTGAGAATGTAAACTGGTGCCTCCCCTATATAAAAGAGAATGAGTGATGTTCAAAAAATAAACCTCCCATCTAATTCAGCAATTCCACTTCCGAGTCTGTCTCGAAAACATGTCATCACCCCTTGCTCAATTCAACATTATTTACGTCCCAAAGATGGAAACAATGTAAATGTCCATCAACAGATAAAAAGATAAAGAAACTCTGAGAAGGATGGTAGAGTAGTAGGAGGAGGACCCTAGGCTTGCCCCATCCCTCAAACACAGTTAGATCAATATCAAATCATTCTGAATAGCCAAGACATCGATCTGGGGACTGAAAGAACAAACTGCACAACTAGAGGAAGGTAGGAGGCCACAAAGTGGAAGGCAAAAGGTGTGGAGATGTGCAATGGGGCAGAAAGGGATCATAGGTGCTGCAGAGGGGAGTGCACCCTTGTTGGAGAGAGGTGAGGAAGAGAGAAGCACACAGGGGATTGCATGAGGAAAACGCTTCCCCAAGGCCATTGACTGAGAAAATGAAAGAGGCTGATTTCTGTGAATCTTTACAGCTAGTAGGGCTCAAATAGTAGAGTTTTAGAAGTCTGCAGTGTGCCTGAGGACGCTGCAGTTCTCCCGTAGAGAAGGCAGTCAGGTAACCCAGGGGCAGAGGTCTCCATCTGAGGATCACCTGAGATGCACTGGGAGAGACAGTTCCCCCTCCTTGGAGCACATCTGAGAGGTGGCATTGCCTCTCCAGGGATAAAAGAGCTGGTTGGTGCCATTTCCTTCCCCTGCCTCTCAGCATAGGCACAGAGACATCTGCTGAGGGTGGTTAACCTGAACACTGGCTCTTTGGTATGCTTGCTCCAAACCCCATGCTCCTGTGCTTTGGTGCGACTGTCCCTCTGGGTCAAACCTGCATCAGTCCCAGTGTGGCGAGACCTTTCCCTGGAGGACAAGTGCAATTTCCCACCACACCAGCTCCCAAAATTTTAGAGTTTTAAAACTCAGCTGACCTGGCTGGGATAGAGCCCCCAAATACATTGCATAACTCCAGGCAGGCAAGCAACCTGGACAAAGACAGTATGAGAACAGCGATGAGAAAAATAGTTAGGATACAGTGGGAGAGATTCTTTGCTCTTCTAGGAGGGCTTCTCTGACAGCAGCAAGCACAAACTCCCTCTCCAGGGACAAAAGAGCTGGCTGGTACCATTTTATTCCCATGCCCCTCAGCATAAACTAACTCAGTAAACAGCACAGTGCCGACACTGGTTGCCTAATCTGTTTACACAGATTACACAACGATCTGCTGATGCTGCTTTTCTCAGGCAGGTGTGCCTGAGGACTAGTGGAGCAGGCCCTTACCCCAGAAGACAGGCACAAACCCCTACACCCACCACATCTAATGACCATAGACTTCTGTTTCATCTGTGGTGAAAATAGTACCAGGTCTCTTTTAACAAGCAGACTGGAGCACACCTAGCTAAAACCAACCACACTCTGGCCAAGGTCCAAAACTCCCTACTGCAGGAAAGGAGAAACTCTGCAGTGGACTGCCCTGAGGGATAGAGCAGTCATAACACAGCAGCAGAAGGCATGCCTCATGTACCAGAGACACTTCCTGAAGCAACAAGCCCTGGGCATTATATGACCTCTTCTTCACAAAGCCATTACTCTCAGAAAAGGGAAACACAACAGACTTTCCTAACACACAGAAGACAGAGACCTAGACACAATGCCAAGCCTGAAGAATTCCTTCCAGAACAAAGAATGAGAAAAGGGCGCATCCAGAGATTTAATTGAAACAGATATAAGTAATATGTCTGATCAAGAATTTAAAGCAACAATCAGAAGGATACTAGCTGGGCCTGAGGAAAGCATAGAAGACATCAGGGATACTCTTACTACAGAGATAAAAGAGCATAAAACAAATCAGGGCAAAATTAAAAGTACACTAACTGAGAGTCGAACCTCACTGGGCCTAAGAACCACAAGGATGGAAGGAGCAAAGGAATGAATAAGTGACATAGAAGATAGAATTATGGAAAATAATAAAGCTGATCAAAAGAGGGAAAGAAACATATTGAACCATGAAAGTAGACTTAAGCAACTCTGTGACTCCATGAAACAAAATAAGATTCTTATCATGGGAGTCCCAGGAGGAGAAGGAGAGAAAAGGGAGCAGAACACTTATTTGAGCATATTACAGCTGAAATATCTCTAATCTGGGGAAATAAATAGACTTCCAAATCCAGAAGGCACAGAGAAGTCCTACCAAAATCAACAAAAGCAGGTCAACGGCAAGACATATTGTAGTTAAACTTGCAAAATGTAGAGATAAAGAAAAAAAATATTAAAAGCAGCAAGACAAAAGTAGTTCCTAACTTAGAAGGGAAGACAAATAAGGTTACCAGCAGATCTCTCCACAGAAACTTGGAGCCCAGAAGAGAGTGGCATCATATAGCCAATGTGCTGAATGGGAAAAGCACGCAGCCAAGAACATTCTATCCAGCAAGGCTATCATTCGGAAAAGAAAGAGATGAAGTGTTTCCCAGACAAACAAAAACTAATAGAATTTGTGGCCACTAAACCAGCCCTGCCAGGTATATAAAAGGGCACTCTTTCAGTGGGAAAAAAAATACCCAAAGTGACAAAGACTAGAAAGGAATGGTTAAAATCTCCAGAAACAATGACAAAACAATTAATAAAGTAATGCTAAATTCATATGTATCAATAATTATTCTGAACGTAAATGGACTAAGTGCTCCAATCAAAAGACATAGGCTGTCAGGATGGATTTTTTTAAAAAATCCATCTATATGATGCTTACAAGTGACTCATTTAATTTATTTTTTTTAATTTAATTTTATTTTTTTTTCAAGTGACTCATTTTAGAACTAAAGCACCTGCAGACTGAAAGTGAGGGGATGGAGAAATATTTACCATGCAGATGGACATCAAAGGAAAACCAGGGTAGCCATACTTAAATCATACAAACTAGATTTTAAACCAAAGACTGTAGCAAGACATGAAGAAGGGCAATATATTATCATAAACAGGTATATCCAACAAGAAGATCTAACAAATTGTAGATAATTGGGTGCCTGGGTGGCTCAATGGGTTAAGGCCTCTGCTTTCAGCTCAGGTCATGATCTCAGGGTCCTGGGATCAAGGCCGGCATCGGGCTCTCTTCTCAGCAGGGAGCCTGCTTCCTCCTCTCTCTCTCTCTCTCTCTCTCTCTCTCTCTCTCTCTGCCTGCCTCTCTGCCTACTTGTGATCTCTCTCCCTGTCAAATAAATAAAATCTTTAAAAGAAATAATGACACCCCCAACTTAGGAGCATCCAAATATATAAAACAATTAATAACAAACTTAGGGGCACTCATTAATAATAACACAAAAATGTAAGGTATATCAACACCCCATTTACACCAATGGACAGATCATCTACGAAGATATTCTAACGTATCCACACATGTAGTATACCTATACTTCTATGTATGCACACATACAATAACAGATATATACAGTGCATTCAATTCCAAAGCGACATAATAGCCATTCTTTTTGAGTGCACATGGAACATTCTCCAGGATAGATCACATACTAGGTCACAAATCAGGACTCAACAAGTAAAAACAATTGAGACGATGTCATCCATCTTTTTTGACCACAATGCTATGAAACTTGAAGCCAACCTCAAGTAAAAATTTGGTAAAGACTGCAAATACATGGAGCTTAGAGAACATGCGACTAAGAATGAATGTAACAACCAGAAAATTAAGGAAGAAATTTTTAAAAATGCATGGAAACTAATGAAAAAGAAAACACGATGGCCCAAACCTTTTGGGATGCCACAAAAGCCGTCCTAAGAGGGAAGTATATTGCAATAGCAGCGTACCTCAAGAAGCAAAAAAATCGCACTCAACTTCACCTTACCCTACAGAAGCTAGAAGAAGAACAAGAAACGAAGCCTAAGTCTGGCAGAAGAATGGAAATACTAAAGATCAGAGCAGAAATAAATGATATAGAAACAGAAAAACCCAGTGAAACCAGGATCAATGAAACCAGGAGCTGGTTCTTCGGGAAAGATTATTAAAATTGCTAAATGCCTAGCCAGATGTAACAAAAAGATAAAAGAAAGGATGCAAATATACAAAATCACAAAAAATCACAAATGAGAGAGGAGAACTCACAACCAAGACCACAGAAGTCCAAACAATTATAAGATAATATTATAAAAAAATATATGTGATGAAATTGGGCAATCTGGGAGAAATGGAGAAATTCCTAGAAATGTATAAACTACCAAAACTGAAACAGGAAGAAATAGAAAACTTAAACAGACCAATAACCCACAAAGAAATTGAACAAGTAAGTCAAGATGGCGGAAGGGCAGGTGACCACATTTTGGGGAGTTCCCTGAAGAGAGGTGAATTCCAGCAAAAAAAAAAAACCACCACAGGACCACTGTGAGCACCCATGAAATCAGCCT
Organism: Spilogale gracilis; assembly: GCA_004023965.1. Classification (NCBI taxonomy): domain Eukaryota; kingdom Metazoa; phylum Chordata; class Mammalia; order Carnivora; family Mephitidae; genus Spilogale; species Spilogale gracilis. Next base: position 1,795 of record PITA01033247.1, on the reverse strand, counting down.
GAAATGTGATATCTCGCACTTCTGGATCACCACGGGAGACAAAGACCATCGGGAAAAAGGTAGAAACAAGTAACAGGGACCAGAGGCTTGCCCCAGAGACAGGGGTGTGGGGGAGGAAGCCCGCAGAGCTGAACCACTGAAAGCAAATACCCCAACACGAAAGTGCTCTCTGAGTGAGGAATAACAGCAGATTACGGTCTGAATCGGGGCGGGACAGAAACGGGAACACAGCAGAGCCCGCGGCAAGGCAAGGAGATTTAAAAAATTTTTTTCCGCCACTGCTGCCGCCGCCGCTGCCGCCACAGCGGCAGCCACCGCCACAGCCGCAACCGCCGCAGACGCTATTTTTTGACCGCTGCCTTTCTCTCCCGCTTCTCTCCACCCGGTGGGCCAGGCGGGGCCCCCCAGGGAAGGCGATTTTACAGACTTGCGTGGGACCGGAGAGGCCGCGGGTCTCGGGGCACAGACAAGGTCGCTCGATCCAAAAGGAGTTGTGGTTTTGAGGTACGGGAGTGAAGCGACAAGCGGGGGCATGGGCAGAAGTCAATCCAACAGCTGTGCCAGCTCGGCTGTGACAGGCTGCCAACCGGGAGGCAGGAAAGAGCCGCTCTCTGTTTAGAGGCTCTCTCTGGGAAGGAGGTCTGGGCGCAGACATCTTGCTCCGACCTGACTTCCTCAGCAGCTGAAAAAAGACGAAAAAGAACAATGCTCCAGTACCAAGGAATTGTAACCCGATAACCTGGTTACCATTGAGACCAGCCTCTAGCAAGGGGGCGACGAGACGCAGCCCAGGTAGAAGGAATGAAACTGCGCGGCAGGCCCCGCCCCCAGAAAGCAAGCCAGAAGCAAAGGAGGACAACACTGAAACCGCAAATCCAGAAATCAGGGGAGAGGCAATTTATTAAACTCCTGGCACTGACTACAAGTACCAAAAGCCCTACAACTCATTGATACAATTTTCCACCTCATTTACTTTTTTAAACTTTTTCTATTTTTACTTTTAAAGCTTCCACTTTAAGCTTAAAAATACATTCTCACAGTTTTTCTTCTTTCAATTTTTAGCCCCCTTCTTATCACAACGTGATACCCAATACAACACCCCATAACATTTCTTATTTTTTAAATTTTTTTATTCATTTTTATTTTTTTAATTATTTTTTCTCTTTTTTACCCTGAAATTTTTTCAAACGCACCCCTGTATTTTCTGCTTTTGTTGTTGCCTCTTGTTTCCCTGTTCGCTCTCTCTGTTTTTCCCTTTCTTCTCTCCTCTTTCCTTTATTCTCTCTTTTACGTGTACATGTAGATACAAGCTTCAGGTCAATCCCACATCCCTATTCAATACTACCCCTACATGCAACCAGTTCTAATCCCCCTATATCTTTTGAAAGTGGGCTCCTCCAACAATAACAACAGGACAAACTCGGGAGCATCTGAAAGGCATTCCTTGCCCACAAGGAGTGTCTGCCCTCACCTTCCCACCCTAGCTTGTCAGTGTGTCTGTGTAATTGTCTTTGCTTCTGTATTATATAGATAGTGGTCTTGGGGGTCATATAGGTTGGGCTTCACGTCTTGATCTCTTCATTTACCCTTGATAAACCTTTTCTTTACCCTGTAACAGCTTTGTACCATATAAATCCTATCACCGGGCCCCGCTCTGGCAGGGGTGTCTTTTCTTGCTTCCTCTCTTCCGTTTTCTTTTTTCTTTCTCCTCCCTTTTCGGTGGTGAACTCTGGTTGCTCCAAAACCTTCCAACGACCAATCCACCTAGATAGTGGCTGATATATCTAGCCATACA
>PITA01033246.1:0-12977 GCA_004023965.1 Spilogale gracilis | reverse complement strand
CTTTGTCTGTAGTGTCATTTGCAAATATCTTCTCCCATTCTGTGGGTTGCCTCTTTGTTTTGTTGACTGTTTCCTTTGCTGTACAGAAGCTTTTTATTTTGATGAAGTCCCAGAAGTTCATTTTCGCTTTTGTCTCCTTTGCCTTTGGAGACGTGTCTTGGAAGAAGTTGCTGTGGCCGATGTCAAAGAGGTTACTGCCTATGTTCTTTTTCAGGATTTTGATGGATTCCTGCCTCACGTTGAGGTCTTTCATCCATTTCGAGTTTGCCTTTGTGTGTGGTGTAAGAGAATGGTCTAGTTTCATTCTTCTATATGTAGCTGTCCAATTTTCCAAGCACCATTTATTGAAGAGACTGTCCTTTTTCCACTGGATATTTTTTCCTGCTTTGTCAAAGATGATTTGACCATAGATTTGTGGGTCCATATGTGGGCTCTCCACTCTGTTCCATTGGTCTGTTTCTCTGTTTTTGTGCCATTACCATGCTGTCTTGGTAATCACGGCTTTGTAATAAAGCCTGAAGTCAGGTAATGAGATGCCCCCAGCTTTGTAAAGCCAGCTTTTTAAGATTCACTGGTACACAAGCCCATGTGACTTACAAGATCAACTACCATTTTCTTGGTTCTCTTTGAGGTTGAAAGGTAAAGACCTTTTGGGGTTCACTAGAGTTCTCAGGGTCTCCTCTCAAGGCTAAGACAAAAGCAATAGTTGAATAGTTGATGTTCTGAATAGAAACTTAATTAACCTAGCAAATGTTAGACCTAAATTTCTCCAAAGGGAAACCTTGAAATAGTCACCCAAGATCTTCTTTTGGGATTGATCAGAAAAGTCCCTCTTTTTTTTTTTTTTTTTTTTAGAAAGGTCCCTCTTATTTAAGCCACAATTCACAGATATGCTTGCATACATGGAGACACCCTGGGGGTACCACATTTCCTTAACAGCATTAGTGTATTCCTTTCTCAGACATCATTCTGTTATTTTTTTATTCATTTAAGAAATATTCATTCACTAAATATGTGCCAGGCCCTGTATTAGCTAGTGGGGAAATAATGGCAAGCAAAGTAGTCCTAGGTCCCTGCCCCTTACAAATAAAAAATCACCATAAAGCAGAGAGTCCCTCTGATGCCACACCTTTGGGCATAGATTCCAGAGCCTGGGTGGTACTGCTGTGCTTATCTATCACTCCTGCTAGAGACTGTGAGTTAGTCTTGGTGATTATCCCCAACCTTGGCTCCAGCCCCTCCAAGTTTGGCTTTTCTAAGAGAGAGATTTAGGCGGGGCAAGGAACCTGCTTCCCAAACCAAGAAGTGTTGCTATAGGTAACACTCTTCTGATAACCATTTGGTGATATTCTCCTAATGGTAATAGTTTCTACAAAGTCTGTATGACAAACATTTCTTCCTAAAAGCAAAATAAATATGTAAATGCTATCACTACACTCTTACAAGTCTCAATTTTTCACTTTCTTCCAATCTCTGCAATTCAATCATCAAAGATCCTATGCCAGGGATGGTTACTGTCTGGTCAATGAAGCAAAAAATACAAACATGACAGCATCTGGGGGTGGGCCCATGTGAGACTGCAAGAGTCAGATGGGAGGCATTCCTGTGGGCTGAGCTAACCAGTGACTGTTCATGAAAGGGAGGGCATGGGACTCAGAGCATGAAAGAGAGATGACTTGTGACCGAGGGAGGGTATTTTCATTAGAGGAAAAGTATGCATACAGGTATAGAAGAGGAAGTATTCATGGCATGTGAGGTAGTAAGGAGACTGATTCACCTGGAGCGCTAACTTTTGCCTGGTTGGCAATCCAGATACTCTGTCCAGAGACACCACCAAGCGATCTCTAGGGCTCAGAGAACTTGTTTTGTGGAGAAAGTAACTCATGTGGTCCTTTGCCCATCCCTGCCACCAGCATAAAGCAATCAAGGATAGAAATTAGGAGAAAATAGCTCATTTCCTCATCCTTTGCTTAAAGCATCAATTTTCCATGGGCAATTTTGTAAATTATGAATTTTCCTGTGCTAAAGGATTGGTGAGTTTCTTGGGTAAACAACAGATCTCTAACTTGAGGGAAATATTCACAAACTCATGTGCTTAGAGAAGTCATATTCAGTCTCCTCAGTGTTCCATGGCACTCTTCCTGGATTGGAATGGAAAAGCAGAGTTCCCATCAAGGCCACAGCCACATGTGACATGTCTCCAAGGAAAGAGGCCCCCACTGCCAAGAACGTAGGTCAAGAAAGACCGTAAAAGGTACATTTCTCTTTCAAGGTGAGGCAGTAGGTACAAAGCTGTTCTGTCTGAACTTTTGAAGTTGCTTGGGCACGGGGTGGACTGTGGATCTGAGTTTAAGTGAGCATTGCTGAAAACCTGTTCTGTGGATCCACACCAACACTATGCGTGGTATCACTGCGGGTGAAGCTGGTACGCGAGAGCATCCTGTGTGAGGACAACTGAATAAATACTGGGCTCAAACCCCACCACAGTCTAGGAGTTTTCCAGAGAAAGCTTTCAATATACATCATCACGGACATTAGACAGTGCTCTGTTTGTGTTGTCTGAGGTCTTCTCTTCCCCATATAGGCGGAAGTCTCCTTTGGTGAAAATTCAGTTAATCCTAAGGTTCTGAAAGTCCTAGATTCATTTTTCCTGTAAGCAGGGAGTTAGAGAAGAACAAACTAGTGGAATGAACCTCCTAGAGCATTTTCCTTTTTTTCTTATCTTTTCTTTTCTTTCTATTGTGAGCATTTTCAATTGAGTTCCAACCTCCAAAAGAAGTCACAGAACCTTCGTCTCACTGTGGCCCCCTCTCTCTTTCCTTTCCATTTCTCCCCAAACCTCTATGTCATTAATTCCTAAAGCAAATCTTCCTTCTCAAGCTGCTCAGATCACACTCCCTAGGACACCTTGTGAACATTCTGGCCTCCACGTGTTCATGCCCACCATTCCCCCAACCTAGAGGTCTATTTCATTCTCTTTGCTTATCTAAACCAAATCCAGTTTTTCAGATACGACTCAAATATCTCTTCCTCAGAGGAACTTGCCTTGGCAGCATGGTCTACTTGAAAGCCTCCTGTTAGCTGCCATAGGTTCACTGAGTAACCATAACCATAGAACGGTGTGTGATATGCTTCCTTGCATAATTGTTGTCTGCGAGCTACCTCCTGAACTAACCAAAAAGCTGATAGAGAGGATGGACCCTTGATGATTCACTTTTTATGCCCTAATATGCAAATTCTTTTGTGTTTAATTTTTAGATACCCACTGGTTCTCCAAATCAATGTGGAGTGAACTCAAGACATATTTAATTTGTGATTCAGAGCTCATGCAGAGAGCATCTGAAGCCTAAACCGATCCTGCCATTGATGGGTGTGATGATCAATGCAAACAATTAAAGAGAAGAAGGGAGCATATCCCCAGGTTGGGGAGAGGGACAGAGGCCATCTGGGCTGCTGTGGGCGTGGCCTGCGGTCTGTTCAGTTCTAGCTTGCTAAGTTTTAGGAACAAACATTGGGTCAGGATGATCAAATCTGTTTCATGTAAACTTCTTGCAGCCTCTGCCAATTCTCCTCTGGGTATCTCTCACTGTTCACATTCCATGCCATCCACTATGGTCTTAATCACTTCCTTGTTTGGAGGGTCTTCCGATGCAGTAACTCAAAATTTATGTATTATAATGAGATATAATTAACATACTTCTCATATGTACATTCATACTTCTCAGATGTACAATTCAGTGAATTTTTAGTATATTCATCAAGTTGTGCAGCCACTACTGCTAAATATAAGACAATTTTCATTACCTGCAAAGAAAACTTCATATCCATTACCAATCATGCCTTATCCTTCCCTTCTCTCAATTTCTGCAAACTACTGATGTACTATCTGTTGCTATGAAGTTGCCTTCTCTGGACATTTCATTCATTCATTCATTCATTCATTCATTCATCTTTTGCTATGAACTTGCCTTCTCTGGACACATTTATTCATTCATTCAATTATCTAATATTTTTATTTATTAGAGAGAGAGAGTATAAGTATGGGAGGTAGAGGTTGGGGAGAACAAGCACAGGAAGAGGGAGAAGCAGACTCCATGCTGAGCATGGAGCCTGACCTGGGGTTCAGTCCCAGGACTCAGATCATGACCTGAGCCAAAGTCAGATGGTTAACTGACTGAGCCACCCAGGCACTACTGGAAATTTTGTTTAAATACAATCTTATACACCTGCACCCCAATGTTTATAGCAGCAATGTCCACAATAGCCAAACTATGGAAAGTGCCCAGATGTTCACTGACAGATGAGTGGATAAAGAAGATGTAATATATATGTACAATGGAATATTACACAGTCTTCAAAAATGAAATCTTGCCATTTGCAACAACATGGATGGAACTAGAGAGTATCATGCTAAGTGAAATAAGTCAATCAGAGAAAGGGAATTATCACATGATATCACTGATATGTGGAGTTTAAGAAACAGGGCAGAGGATCATAGGGGAAGAGAGGAAAAAAATGAAACAAGATGAAACCAGAGAGAGAGACAAACCATAAGAGATCCTTAATCTCAGGAAACAAACTGAGGGTTACTGGGGGAGGGGGTGGGGTAGCTGGATGATGGACATTGGAGAGGGTATGTGTTGTGGTGAGCCCTGTGAATTGTGTAAGACTGATGAACCGCAGACCTATACCCCTGAAACAAATAATACATTATATGTTAATCAAAAATATAAATAAATAAATAAATAAATAAATAAATCCTATGATCTGTAGCCTTTTACATCTCAAGGCTTATCTATATTGTAGCATGAATCAGAACTTCATTCCTCTTTTTGATTATTTTTTAGAGCGAAAGCAAGTGAGAGAGTGCATGCATAAGTTGGGGGGGAGGGGCCAAGGGAGAGCAAGAGAAAGAATCCGAAGCAGGCTTCACACCCAGTGAAGAGCCCAGTGAAGGGGTTGATCTCACCACCCTGAGATCATGACCTGAGTTGAAATCAAGAATCAGATCCTTAACTGACTGAGCCACCCAACCTCTCCTCTTCATAACTGAATAATATTCCACTGATGAATATACCACATTTTTAATCCATCCAGTAGTTGATGGACATGTGGACTGTTTCTACTTTTTGGCTTTTAGGAATAAAGCTGCTACAAAGGCCATACAAGTTATTTTGTGGACACATGTTTTAAATTCTCTTGGCTATATATGTGGGAGAGGAGTTGCTGAGCCAGGAGGTAACTCTACATTAGCTTTCTGAAAACTTGTCAGACTGTTTTCTAAGGTGACCGTGCCATTTCACATTCCCACTGGCCATGTGGAGGGTTTCTAGTTCTCCATATCCTTGCCCGTACTTCTTACTGTCCATCTTTGTATATTACAGCCAACCTAGGGTGTGTGTGGCATAGTGTTTCACTGCAGTTCCGATCGGCATTTTCCTAATACACTGAGGGTTTCTTCATATGATTGTTGATCACTTGTATATTTTCTTTGGAGAAGTGTCTATTTAAAAATATTTTTATTATTGAGTTGCAAGAGTTCCCTCTCTACATTCTCAAAATTCACTTTTAATTGCATATTTATCAACTGATCACCACACTGGTCTCTTACTACAGTACCGTCCTCAGCACGCTGACTTCCTGTATTGCGCTTTAACTTAATGGTTTTTATCTGGTTTGACATACAGCTTCTTCTCAGCATTTTCTCCTAGAGCTGTGCTCTTGCCTGGGTATGATCTCTCTATCTCTGTAACAGAAAGAAGGATGCAGTCCACTGTAGGGGGAGAAAAGAGTCCCTTCCTAATTGAAGCTGTGTTAGTTTCTCTTGGTGCATAACAGATTTCTTCAAGGGTAGGGGCTTAACATGCACACACTTATTACCACAATTTCCAGAGATCAGGAGGCTGTCTGTGTCCTCTGCCCAGAGTCGCACAAGACTGTAATCTGCTCTGCTACATTCTCACCAGAGGCTCACTCAACAGGAGCAAGACCCATGTCTACACTTCCTTAGCCTGGAATGAGGGATGGCAGAATTTATTTCTTTGCCATTGGAGAACTTGTAGCCTTCAAGGCCTGAGTCTTGTAATGAGGCTCTTGTCTGAGGGAGGGCCCCAATGTCTCTTTTAGAGGCCTTCCTCTAATTTAGTCAGACCCAACCAGATGTTCTCCTTTTTTGATGAACTCAAGGCAACTGATTAGGAAGCTTAATTATACCTAAAAAATTCCTTCACTTTTGCTATATTCTATTGGCTATAAGGAAGTTGCATGTCCCATCCACATTCCAGGGAGTGCGAGGAGGGGCGCTGCACAAGGGTGTGAGTCACTGGGAGCTGCCTTAAGGTGCTTCTCTTATAGAATAATAACTGGAAGAGAGTTTCCTCTACTAAGCAAAAGAAGCACCATGGATTTTTTAAGGTAATGCCAATAAACATCTTTCCTGGCTAGAGCAGCTCCAAAGATGTTCTGCTCAACCATTTTTCCCACTTGGTGACATCCAGGCTCTGAAACAAATGTGCATAAATGACAGCAAAGGGCATCACAAAAATCTTTTCGATACCTAGGAGTCATAAGGACCACGGTGACTTTGATGAGATGGCCCATATTTTGGCTGCTCACACATTAATAATGAGGATGAGTGCATGCACAGTGCTTCCTGGGGTATAGTCCCTCACACACACTAAATCACATCGTCTCCACAATGCGACCTAGAAGTAGGTGTTATTATTTGTTATCACCCTGTGTTCCAGGGGAGATAAATGGAGGCGGGGGTCAGCAGTCACACCACAAGGAGCAGAGCCTGTCGCGAGCCTGCAAGTCTGCACTCAGACTCCATGCTTGAGGCCTCTCAGCAGGGAAGACATTCACCCAGTGAAGAAAGTGAGGATGTGGGTGTCATGAGAGCCTTTGTTCCACACAGAATCTCAGGGAAAAAATACTTCCACTGGCTCATAGCTGTCTATGGAAATAGGTCATCAGCAGAGGGTCTCTTGGGATCATTAGAAAAACCATTCATAGGGGCGCCTGGGTGGCTCAGTTGGTTAAGCGACTGCCTTCGGCTCAGGTCATGATCCCGGAGACCCGGGACTGAGCCCCACATCAGGCTCCCTGCTCGGCGGGAAGCCTGCTTCTCCCTCTCTCACTCCCCTGCTTGTGTTCCCTCTCTGGCTATGTTTCTCTCTGTCAAATAAATAAATAAAATCTTTGGAAAGAAAAACCATTCATTAATATGTACGTAGCCAAAGAGAGGAAAGTAAAAATCCTCAGAAAGTACCTCAGGCGTCCATTTTGTAAGCTGCTTTTTGTCAGAGGAGAGTACCACGGAAGCCCTGTGTGCTCTGAATGTATAAGGCATCAGACCACTCATCTGGTTTATGTTGAGAGCTAATTATGTGTCAGACACCGTGCTATGCACGAAGAACACAGTGGGGAAAAGCGTCACAATTCCTCTTTGATGAAGGTAAGATGGCAGCGTGAGGAAGACACAGTGAAGAAATACAAATAAAATATCAGGGTAGACACAGGTGTTATGTCAGGAGTAGGACAAACTGATGGCAGAGGCTGGTCCTCCAGGTTACCTCGTCCCAGAGAAAACATAGAATCGTGTATGTCTGTCAAGAGTCATAATTAGTGCTTTTAACCTTGACAGAAGAAATACAAGTAAACGGGTCCTGAGGTGTGAACTCTGACATTCTGGAGCCACGTCATGGATACTGGGTCATCTGGGACTGACCTTGCTCCCCACTTCTTTCCCTGTGGGGGGCCAGGGCTTTCTATCACACAGGCCACACTTAGTGGGACAGGGAGAAGCAGAAGTGGACTTTCAGCCAAGACATAGTCAGCTACAGTTGTCCCAACACTGAACTTCTACACGAGACGTGCCCATCCAAGCTCGCCAGGGCCAAGAGCTGTTCCCTACCCACTCCCTAGAAAACATGAACTGAGCTTTCAGCTTTAGGCTTTCCTTCACTATTGAGAGCAATTCCCTCTCTATCTTTCTTCATTCCCACATCAACTGCTGTGTTTTTCCTTGTTCAGACCCTGTTGTTTGGCCTCTTATTTCTTGGCCCCTTGGAACTGACAACAGATTTTGACTTCCTGGAGATAAACCCTCACCTTTTCTCCCTCCTCCAGACTCAGCTCAACCCAGCTCGGGCCAGCTCAGCCACTGCCCAGGAATGGGCTTTCCAGGGTTATCATGAGAAGGTGGGAGGAGAGGCAGGAAGCTGAGCCCTGTGCTCCACACTCCTCTGGCCTCTGAACCCAGGGTCCCCTACTGACACGATGCCATAAATAAGTCCTAAACCCAGGACCTGGATCAAGTCCCAAAGTCCCAAATCAAAGTCCCACATCAAGTCCCAAACCACCTCTCCAGTTGCACCATCCAACTTCTCACTAGGCGTTAATTAGATCTAGGTGTTCCTTAGCTCCGGGGCCCTGGTCAGGTCAGGAATCAACTTGGAAGACTTTTGGGAAGGCTCAGCGGCACACAGCACTTCTGCCTCCACTCTCTTCTCCACCACATCCTGGACCACCAGGCCCCAGCCTGTTCCCCACAACTGCTCTCTGGGGTATGCCAAGTCCTGATCATTAATGAGCTCCTCAGGTAATTCTGATTTGCTGCCCTGTTGGGAACTGCTGTGATTAAAGGAAGGTGGAAAGAGATCTGAAAACAGAACCCCAACATCATATTAAGTGGTTTCCTCTTGCAATGAGAGATGCGTTCTTCAATTATGCAGGATTAAATATGCCATCTCAGTTTATGTTTTTGGAATAATTCCTCTGGATAATATTGCTGGGATAACAGAAGATCCCAGGAATCTGCACTTTCTTTGGTGATTTTGGTTAACAGTCATGATCTTCATTGCTGACCTCGCTTTTCAAACTGAAGAGCTACTCAAAACAAGATGACAAACTTTCAGAGAAAGGAGGCCTGTGCCAGGGAGTTCCGACTCCACTATAATAGGAGAGGAGTGGAGGGCTCTGGTTTTTTTCAGAATTCCTCAGGCCCATCAATAGAGAGCACTTCAGTGGGGTCTCAGGCAGGACTTTCCAAAACAGAACAATTTCCAAAGTTATAAACATGCTGGCTGTTTTGGAAAATGTGAAGATCTCTGGTCATCATCAGTTTGTAATTGTTTTTACAAGTGGGAGTAAAAGGGAGAATTTCGGTAACAAATTTCTCAAAGCAAAAATAACAAAGACAAAATTATCTCAAATTTATTATTCTGCATGACATAAATAGGACATGTTTGTTCTATGATGGAAATATTTTTTCACTCCTTTTCTTTTAAAGAATAGTCTGAAAGAAACATAGGCAGTAAGCTCCTTGACATTACTCTTGGATTTTTTTTTTTTTTTTTTTGATCTGACTCCAAAGGCAATGGCAGTGAAAGCAAAAATAAATGAACAGGACTACATCAAACTAAAACACTTCTGTACACAGTGAAAGACACCATCCACAAAATACAAAAGCAACTTTCTGAAAGGGAGATGATATTTGCAAATCATATACCTGATAAGGGGCTAATATCTAAAATATATAAAGAACTCATAACCTAATGACAAAAGTCAAACTGTCTGATTAAAAAATGGGCAGAGGATCTGAACAGACATTTTTCCAAAAAAGACAGACAGATGGCCAACAGACAGATGGAAAGATGCTCAACATCATTCATCATGAAGGAAATGACAATCAAATCCAAAATGAATTACCTCACACCTGCCAGAGTGGCTATTTTAAAAAGATAAGAGATAAGTGTTGGAGAGATTGTAGAGACAAGGGAATATTTTTGCACTGTTGGTGGGAATGTTAATTGGTATAACCAATATGGAAAAGAGGATGGACCATCCTCAGAGAATTAAAAATAGAACTACTATAAGATGCAGCAATTCTACTTATGGCTAGGGAATGTAAAAAGACTAATTTGAAAAGATATATGCACCCCTATGTTCTTTGAAACATTATTTACAATAGCCAAGATATGGAAATGACATATGTGTCCATCCATAGATGGATGGATAAAGAAGATGTGGCGTATATAAACATGGAATACTCAGCCATAAAAAGGAGAAAATCTTGTCATTTGTGACAATGTAGACAGACCTTGAGGTCATTAGGCTAAGTGAAATAAATCAGACAGAGAAAGTAAATACTGTTTGATTTCACTCATATGTGGAACCTAATAAAAACACCCCTCAAAGAAACAGAAAAGCAAGCAAACAAAACAAAACTTATAGATACAGAGAACTGATTGGTGGTTATCAAAGGGGAAGGGGGTTGAGGGTGGGTGAAAAGGCTAAAGAGGGTTAGTTGTATGGTGAAGGACGGTAACCAGGCTTATTGTGGTTATTACCTGCAGTGCATGCGAGTATCAGATCATTGTGTGATACACCTGAAACTAATACAATCATTATGCCAATTTTATCTTAAGTAAAACAAAAAAGAATAGGTGTTCTTTGATAGAGAAAATCTATTTTATAAAAATGAAGAAAAAGGTAAAAAAAATAAAAGTGAAAAAAAAGAATACAGCCTGGAAAAGCGACTCCAAAGCTAATGCCTGGAGGTTGGAGTGTTACCTGCTTACTCCTGTCACACATCTCACAGCACCAGCAAGACGCCCCTTCACCCCAGCTGACCCCGAGGGGCATCAGAATGACCTTGTCACCTCACACCTGTAAGTAGGCCCCTCACCTTCCCAGCCCCCTCCTTCCCTGCCCACGCATTCCTCCTTGGTCTCTGCAACTGTCAGAAGCAACCATTTCATAGCCAGATGTTTCTATTCTTAATGTGCTTCAAAATTTTTCTGCCCCGTGAATATCTGGTTTGTGGATCATTTTGCCTCAGACGTATCCATTTGGATTTTTCCATGATGATCTGCATTTTGTCCCTAGCCTTTCCCATTCTTCTAATTCCTTTAGGTTATCCTTTTGCTTATGCTGGAGTTTGTCACATTTCTCGATTCCACATCATCTGTGAAGTTCATCTTCGAGCCCTTGCTCGCTCCCCGAGGTCATTAATAAAGACAGGTCTGAGTCAGATGGGAGGAAAGGCCGGCTTCCCAAGTCACCCTGGAGACCACCCTTCCGAGCCAGCCCAGTGTCCTGCAGGCTGTTTACTTCTACCCAGCACATTTTTCCATCCCCATGACAGGATGGCAGCCAAGATGATCTTCCTTCATTTATGCCATGTTTCAGGACCCTTTATTAGCTGCCAAACTTCAGATTTCATGGATGGAACATCTGTTCCTGTTGGTTTTTATGCTGGGGTTACACACAAAAGGAAAGTGTTGGCCTTTGCCTCAAGCCCCACACGAGAGAAACTGTTGTTAATTTAGTATGTTCGTGGAAACACAATCTTCCTTCTCCCAATGCTGTGGGAAATTACCCTCTCTTCTACACCCTCAAATTGTTCTGAGGCCTCGCTTCACTCTTCTTTATTGTTGTACAAGACAAGAAACCTGCCCCCAGGAGAGTCAGTAGGGTCCCGAGCCATTCAATTCTTCCCAAATTATTTGGAAATTGGTCTGCAACATTTTCCTCTGCCCCTGAGAGCCTGAATTCTCACTTGGTGCAAATTTGAGCTCTGCTGATCAAGGCAGGACTTTGCCAATTGGCAAAGTCCAATTCCATGGAGGTCTTGGAAAGCAGCAAAGGGGTTGAAATCAGGATACTCAAAAAAGGGATGTAAATTAGATTTTACGATGATATTTGAGGACAGGAGGAGCCCGAGGGAGAGTTTTTTACCTGAACTGGCTCCTGACACTAACCAGCTCTGGGGGCTTGGCCAACTGGCCGAAACCAGTTTTCTTAGATCTAGGATGAGAGACTGGAACTAGACAGTGCACGGCCACTTCCAGCTACAGATCTGTGATTCTATGCGCAGAGGGCAGAAAAGAGCGTACCCTTCCCAAGCTGCTCTCACTGATGGCACAGGGAATGACTGCAGGGCTGGAGCCGGGGCCCTGTAAGAGCTGTAGAGCTCTCTTTAAGATCTCAAAGGGCCGTCTGAATCATCTTTACTATGGCTTTTCTTTCTTTCTTTCTTTTTTTTTTTTTTTGAAGATAGGCTCATGAAGACGATAGGCTCAAAGTCAGAACTGACGCCAAACTGAGAAGCATATAGAGTTTGCCTCTGACCTTACACAGCACCTTTTTAAAGTGCTTGCTCACATAGTTCCCACACTCCTCCTCCTGGGCAAGGGGATGGCAGGTCCATCCTCTGATCCAGTTCTATGCACTTAGATGCTCATAAAGGACACACAATGCCACCTCCCAACGGTACTATTATTAATTCAAATACTTATAGAAGGACTCCTTAAAGTAGCATTGTATCCATTCATTGTTGAAACACAGAGCACCTACTAAGTGTCAGGCACAGGGATAAAAACAGGGCACACGAAGATGAGTGACATATAGCCTCCAGCCTTACAGAGCTCACTCTTCAGGAAGGAGTCAGCTAAGTGACAGATCATTGCAACATATCTACAAAAGAGGTTTGGGAGAGTGTTCCACGGGATGCGTACATTGCTTAGAGTAAATTAGGACCACTGTTTAGAGCCATGAGTTATAATGCTAGCTAATATGCTCACAGAAATGCATGAGTCAAGTCCATTACAGGCAAACCAGCACATAGGGTCATGCTAGCTAAGGAGAAACTGTGGCTATTAAGCCCCCTTATGTCACCACTGAGACTGGGCCATATATTACTTAGGTAAGACCTTTACCCCAAAGAATTAGGTGATTCCTGACACAAAATCAACAACAGTTTGAACTTCTTCTTTAGATGATTGGTAATGATGATGATGATGATTATTATTTTTTTGCAAACCATGCTATTTTTTGCAAACCATGCTCTTTCCTTACTTCCCTCCTTCTTTCCCTCTCTCTTTCCCTCCTTCCTTCCTTCTTGTTTCTCTCCCCTCCATTTCTTCCTTCCTTCCTTCCTTCCTTCCTTCCTTCCTTCCTTCCTTCCTTCCTTC
>PITA01033245.1:10000-12951 GCA_004023965.1 Spilogale gracilis | reverse complement strand
AGCAAAGCTAGAATAGTAAGTGGCCATATATATGGGGTCTTTTTTTCTCCTTCCTGCCTTCCTGTCCGTTCTGTCTTTGAAATCTGCTCTGATGGAGCTTTTCCCAAGAAACTTTACAGTGAACCTTAGAGTGCCTTCCTTTTTCCCTGTGACAGAAACACAGGGAGACAGGAAACACAGGTACGGGAAGTGAGAGAGGGAGAAGCAGGCTTCCCCTGGAGCAGGAAGACCGGTGTGGGGGCTCGAACCCGGGACTCGAGACTCCGGGGTGGGACGGAGGGCGGGGAATCGTGACCTGAGCCTAAGGCAGACGCTCAACCCACTGAGCCACCCAGGTGCCCCCAGGGGTAGTGTCCTGAGTGACTCCCCCCCCCCCCCATTTTATTGATTTATTTGACGGGGAGAAAGACAGCGAGAGGGTGAACCAACCGAAGGTGGGAGGTGAGAGAGGGGGAGAAGCAGGCTTCCCAACAACGCAGCAGCCGCCGCCGGCTGGCGGGCAGGGAGCCCGACGCGGGGCTTCCACCTGACCCGACGGCAGACGCCTAACGACCGAGCCATCCAGGCGCCCCTTCTGAGTGCTTTGGTATGCGTTCCCCAAGCTCATCACCTCTGAGGGCGACAGAGTTCGTGGGCGGCCAACACCGCCCGGGTCCAGCAGACAGTCCAGGCGAACAGAGGCCAAGCAGAGGAGTGGGAACTGCTGTGCCTTCCGCTGGCAAAAGGGCAAGGTCCGATGAGAGGGGGGTGGGTTAGGGGAGCAGGGCGGGAGCTGACCAGGAGAGGGGTGTCCTAGGTCATTTCAGGGAAAGGCAAACTAGATTTCGATCCGTAGGTCGATGTAGCTCTACGGAGAGGAGCAGCGACGTGTGCCCACGTTTCCATTCGTATCCATCCCCACGGCAGCCTCCTCCTGAAAGTTTCAGGGTTGTTGAGTGAAGTGAATGGATGCTGTCAAAGGTGCCTGGAGGACAACAGAGGTTAATATTTCCCAAACGAGCCTTCCCGATCATTGTCACTACACTCATGGCGACTCGTCTCCAGCTTGCGGATGGCCTCGGAAAACCCACGCTGTGGCCACACCCCGCCTCCCCCGCGCCCCCCCCCCCCCCCCCCCCCCCCCCCCCCCCCCCCCCCCCCCCCCCCCCCCCCCCCCCCCCCCCCCCCCCCCGTCCCGGGCTCTCTCCGGCTCCTTTCCGCCCGCTCCACCTCCCGCCCCCATCCGCAATCTCTGTCAAATCCCCTCCACCAGCGGTCGGACCCGAAAGCCGGCAGGGCGTTGGATGAATCCGTGAGTCTGGGGGTGACTCGCAGGACGGCGGCGGCCGGCTCAAGGCCTCCTCCGACCCACCGGGGGTGAGGGGTTCCCGACTCCGAGCCCGTCGTTAGCCAGGCGGGCCTTTGCGGATCCCTTTCCTAACAACGTTCCTGGGACGGGAGCATCTAAACGGTCGTAGGGGACATGCTCGTCACCTCACGCACGTGCCTTCCGACCCACCCGGGGCGGAGCGTTCCCGGGCCCAGGTGAGGGCGCATGTAGAGACACGGAAGGCGCCCTGACACCCCCAGCCCCAAAGACCCGGTACAGGGGACACGGGACCGTGGGAAAAGTGGAAACGGCCGAGAGAGAAACCCCGCACTACCCGCGTCCCATTCCGCTCCGCGCGCGCGGAGAGGGTTTACGCCAACAGTGCTCCAAACACACGGGTGAAGGAGAGTCCGCTAAAGAACAGGCCAAGGTGCATCGTTCCCACCAGGGCCTTTTCTCGAGACTTGTGCCCGTTCTGGCGGTGGCACGATTCCTACGGAAAGTGATGCCCGAGTCCACGGATCGAGCCCCGCATCGGGCTCCGTGCTCAAGAAGGCGAGGAGAAGCCTGGTTCTCGCTGTCTCGCCGCCCCTGTCTGTGTTCCCGTGTGTGTCTGTGGCAGATGAGAGAGGAGAGAGGAGAGAGAGAGAGAGAGAGAGAGAGAGAGAGAGAGAGAAAGGAGAGGAGAGAGAAGAGGGAGAGGGAGAGGGAGATGATAAATGATAGAGAAAATAAATGAAAATGATTAAGTAGGCAAGTCAAAGAATGAATAAATGAAACCAACCAGAAATGAATGAATGAATGAATGAAAATGAATGAATGAATTCATTCTTTAAAAAGTCACGAGGAGGGACGCCTGGGTGGCTCAGTTGGTTGAGCGACTGCCTTTGGCTCAGGTCATGATCCCGGAGACCCGGGATCAGAGTCCCACATCGGGCTTTCTGCCCGGCGGGGAGCCTGCTTCTCCCTCTCTCACTCGCCCTGCTTGTGTTCCCCTCTGTCAAATAAATCTTAAAAACAAAGAGAAAAAAAAAAAAACAACAAACCCCCAAAAACCGAACCTTGGGGACCACGAGTCGACCAGGAGACATGGCAGGCAGTCGGCATCCCCATCGCCGTTCTCGTCCAACAGGCGGGAAGAGGGAGTGCTGGTCGACCCGGGAGGTGGGGTGGGGTGGGGTGGGGTGGGGTGGGGTGGGGTGGGGGGGCAACTCGGCCCCAGGCCCCAGACAGGCAGCGCATCCCAGTTCCGCGCCGGCAGCAGGGAGGGCTGATCAACCAGGGGGACGCCGGGCAGGGAGCGGGCGGCAGGCATCGTCGCCGTCGCCGTCGCCGTCGCCGTCGCCTACCTCCCGCACCGGGAAGAGGGAGTGCGTGATGCTCAAAGACGGACGGACCATGGGACCCCGGGCAGGCGGGCGGGCGACCAGCCTCAGCAACCCTAGTCCCACTTCGGTGCCTGCCCCGGCGAGCAGGCGGTCGGGCCTGCTGGTCGACCAGGGGTATCGGGAATGGCACCGGGCGGTCTCGCGGGGGGGGGGGGCGGCGGCGACGGCGGCGGGCGGGGCGCAGCGTGCTGGTCGACCAACATTGCGGGGGGGGGGGGCGGCCCCCTCGCAGGGAAGAGGGAGTGCTGGTCGAC
>PITA01033244.1:0-13006 GCA_004023965.1 Spilogale gracilis | reverse complement strand
GGGTTGTCCCGGGGGCGTTCTGCGGTTTCCTGTCCGGCTCTCGGGACCTTCTGAGGCCTCTCTCCCAGTGCCCAGTTGCTTGCTCCCCTGGATGTGCTTGACTCACAGGCATGCAGTTGGCCCCTAGCTTACTGAGTAGGAGACGTTTGCAGATAGTTCTGAGGCAAGTCAAGGCTTACCCACGTTTGAAACCACTTCTACCTTGGACCATTTCCGAAGGTGATAGTCTAGGGGCACCCGGCTGGCTGGGTCTGTAGAAACTGCCACTCTTGGTCTTGGGGTTGTGAGTTCAAGCCCCCTGTTGGTATAGAGATTACTTAAAATTAAGTCTAAAAAAGCAAAAACAAAAAAACAGAACCATAAAGATAGTTGCCCTTCCAAGGCTTGGGGATACTAAGAATTGGCACAGAACTCTGGGACTTCAGGCCTCTGAAAAAAGGTGGATGGTTGAGGAAGCAGAGCTTGGCTGGGCTTGGTGCTGGCCTTTCTTTTTTTCCCTCCACGTTGATGCGTGCTCCAGTGTCGCCCCTCTAAAAAGTTACCTAAATCTCCCCGATGCCCTTTGCTCATTACAAATCTCTAATAGTTTTCTTCTTTTTGCTTCTTTTTTCTCAGAGGAGTGGCTGGAGTAAACTCGGTTTTGAGTGTTGAGTAGACGGTCAATCAAGAATTAGTGAAGTCAGGTTCCCGCAAACAGCTCAGAACTTGTGGCTGTGTTGGGTGAAACAGAGCTTTAGAGGTAGAGTGAGAGGGGACCTCTGAGGTGATGGGGTCAGTGCCTAGGCTTCCCGGCCCCACCTCAGCTTGTACCTAACCTGGGCCATCCCTGGGGGTGACAGGCTGTTGCGTTTCTAAGAACAGTTCAGTATTTGGAATTCTAGTTGTTAGAAAGCTTTTCTGTGTTTAGTAGAACTTACCTTCACCTAATGTGTCCCACGGATCCCGCTCTTACTAGCTCCAGGAATAGTATACATATGGCAGCCTTTCAAGTATTTGAAGAAAATCCCTCTCTGTGTACTCCTTGTGAGAGTTCTTATTTTCCAGACAAGTCTGTATTTCTTTCATTGTTCTGCCAGCAGGAGGTGTGGCTCCGGTTCCATTTTCTGCGGGTCTCCGTCTATCGATAATCAATGGGGTTGGCCCAGCCCCTGCAGTTACTGTGATCGCAGGACACCTTTCAGCAACAACCGGCAGGAAACTAAAAGAAAAAGAAGGGGTTGTTACTTACAGAACCTGGAAGGTTGACCAAATACTTGGGCCCCACAGTGAGGTGGGGGCTGTGAAGAGAGAGCTCCAGGGAGTACAGGCCTGCATTTACGCTTGTATTGGGGTTGAGGGTGGGAGCCTAGGGCTTCCCAGGCTTGCTCTTTATTGCGGAATATAAAACAAAAGAGGGAATTAAAGCACGGGAACAGAAAAGACAAGTGGCTCAAAAGGTCTGTTACAGAAATCAACTAAGATCTGATATCACACAAAGGCCTGGTTCTTCATCAGGTGGCAGGAGGCAGTGTTTATTCCTCCACAGTCAAAACTTAAGTCAGACCCTTGCATTTAAAAAAGACAAACCTTTCAGGGCTTACAGGACAGGGTCCTTCCCTCAGCTCATTTTCCACATGAAATTACCTTGTCCATATTTCCCT
Organism: Spilogale gracilis; assembly: GCA_004023965.1. Lineage (NCBI taxonomy): Eukaryota > Metazoa > Chordata > Mammalia > Carnivora > Mephitidae > Spilogale > Spilogale gracilis. The sequence continues at coordinate 11,366 of PITA01033244.1, read as the reverse complement.
TAAGAGGTGGTATGCAGGTTGGAACATGGCCTTCCGTGTGTAGTCTGACAAACCCAGTGTAGACTGGAATAAACCCCCTTTATCGTGGCTTTAGGCCGTGTTGACCCAGCTCTAGTCTCCTTGGCTGTCGATGATGAGACCTTCCCATGCCTGCTGCTCCTCACCCGTCTTCCTCACTGTCCTCTGGCAATTGGTTTTGGAAGGAGCAGTGTGAGAGTAAGGTTGTCCTGTTGACCAGTTACCCCAGAGTGGTGAGTTGTATTGAGGATTGCAAACTATCAGGTACAGCATCCAGAAATTCTTTCTTACTGCTTCAAACAGTTGGATTTAACTAGATTGTAGATCCATATTTGGTTGGGCAAGGATATCTTTGAATTTGTTGTTGGTATTTTGGGGTGGTCTCATGATCAGTCACAGGGGTGGTCAGGAATAAGTGGTGATTGTATCCAGTGTGAGGAGGCGGTAGATGACCAGGCAAAGTTGACATTCTTAGACCCTGTGGATGGATGGTCCCCTCTGTCCTCCCAGCACCAACTTACTGCATAGTTGCAGTCATCTGGGGCAAAGAGGATCAGCATGTTAGGGGTTAAAGAATATTTTTTCCTTGAGAATTTGACAAGTAGGCCTTTGGCTAGATAGTTGTGGGTTTGAATTCTAGTCTACTCTTCACGCTCTGGTTTGTGATTGTGAGCAAAGTAACAGCTCGGTTCCAATTTGACAGCATGTTGTGAAGCTAACGTGAACTCCTGGGACTGGCGGGAGGGGCCTGTAAAAATGCTAGCTTTTGCATATGAATAAACTTGCAAAGTGAGATGAAGTTGAAAGTAAGTGGTAGGTTACATGGTAGAAAATAAAATATACCCAATATCTAGTTAGTGTTTGCTTTCTGAAGGTAGATTGATGATGTTGAGATGGGATGGTAGAGCGTTGCGTCCAGATCCGCCAGGGAAGATGGGTGTTTCCAGGTCTTTTCCCAGATAGACCTTTAGGCAGCAAGTGCAACTCCGCTTTTAAGCAGTGACCTAAATTTTAAGATGACTGTCCTAGACTAGGGATGTAGACTGTGGCCTCAGAACTAAGTGGCTTATCGAAGATTAAACTCGACCTTGTTAGCACTTTATCCAGTTGGCTAAGTTAGCTGGCAGTGGACCATAACCTAAAAGGGGCTCCAAAACATCTTGAAATGTGTGAAAATCTAGTAACTGAACGATCCTTGTGATTTGTAAAGTATAGTGCTCGGCTCTGAAATCTTGATGATGACAATGAATGGTTCCAGCCGTGAAATGTTAGAGCATTTATACTAAGCCCTACGTTTCACACATTTTGTGTATTTGTTGTGAGAAGCTGAAGATTTATCATGCGTTCATTTATTTTTATTCTTGGGAAAACTTCTCCCACCACAATTGGCAGTAGTGTGCATGGGGTATGTGTATTGAATCTCTTCCCCCAGTATTTATGCTCCTTGTTCTGCTGTTAGAAATCCAGAGGATTGTGTGGGGAAAGCAAGGATAAACTTGGTAATAATAAATTATGTTATTATGGAAGTTGTCCTGCATCAGAGAATGTGTCAGTCTTTGTGAAGTCTGGTGTTTTCTGTTTTCCCCAGCAATTTACATGAGATGTTTTATAAAACGTTACCATTTTGTGTGAAGTAAGATCATTCATTTGGAAAGAGTTACATGGGGTACATATACAATTGAAGAAGATATTTTTATATTTCATGAAGATGAGGTCCCTGTGACTTAGATGGAGGTACATTGTATGTTAGCAGGTGGCTCGGAAGGGATCACACTGTTACTTTTTCTTCTTGAAGGCAGTTGGGAAGAAGGTAAGCAATGCACCTTTTCTTGTTAAAGAGGTAGAATCGTTGCATAACACACACTTCCAAAGAGGGTGTAGGAGTTCTGGGAGCAGCTGTAGCCTGAAGACAGATTTTGTTAAAATAAAATGTCACCTTTCGTCCTGTTGGGTAAGAGTTTTGTTAGTGGCATTTTTTTGCCTGAAATTTGTACATCCAAATATCCAAATGAACAGATTGAATGGATTCCTTGACTTGATGTATATGGGGGGGGGTGTAGAGTTGTCAGGTAAAATTTAGGGCACCAGTTAAATTTGAATTTCAAATAAACTGAATAACTTTATAGTATTTGTTGTTTATCTTTATTTCTTTTTTTTGCTTTTGAAGATTTATCAGAGGTGGTCTGTAGCACTTTGTAGAAACATTCAAAGAGAAGTTGATGGTAGTGTGATTTTGTAGACACATCTGTATTCTTTTTATGCTTGTATCCATGGACTTTGTCATATGTGAATATATCCCTGTTAAGGCCAATCTGTACTCGAGATAATTTTAACCCTAAATCAGTTTCCTAAATACCTGACTTTGTAGATTGACAACTTGTAAAATATTGAGTTCCTACTTTAATGACGTTTTCAGCTGTCAGATACACGTTAGGTACCTCAAGTTCATTTGAATTCATTTGATATCGTAAATTACAAACTTCTGGATGGATGTAATGGAATTTCGTATTTGACTTTTTTTTTCCTTCTGAATTTGGCGGGGGTGGAGTGGGGTAAGTGGGTGCTGACCAAATATATTCCATCTGTGATAGTTTTCAGAATTTGAATTTGGAATTGGCATGTTACTAGAACTATAACTGTTGTGCTCTATCCTTTAATGTAAATAACCCTTTAAAAACATTTTTAATTGCAGTGTTGGCCCAGGTGTGATCTTGAAGATGGGAGGTGCTGTGAGTGCTGGTGAAGACAATGATGAGCTAATAGACAATTTGAAAGAAGCACAGTACATCCGGACTGAGCTGGTGGAGCAGGCTTTCCGAGCTATCGATCGTGCAGATTATTATCTTGAAGAATTTAAAGAAAACGCTTATAAAGACTTGGCGTGGAAGCATGGCAACATCCACCTCTCGGCTCCGTGTATCTATTCGGAAGTGATGGAGGCCCTGGACCTGCAGCCGGGGCTCTCCTTCTTGAATCTGGGCAGCGGCACCGGCTACCTCAGCTCCATGGTGGGGCTCATCCTCGGTGAGTCTAGACAGAGTGCCGCAGAGCACCGTCTGCCTCCTGGTGCAGTAGGAGAGTGTGCCGGCGGTGTTTCCTTTGTAGGGCCCTTGTCTGATTGCCTTCTGAGCAGTCCTCTGCTGTGGTTTATACATAGTCATTGGGCGGGCTGGTGAAGGGAGGGCTCCCAAGTTTTCTGGAGGGACCCCTTCTGTTCCCTGCCCCTTCCCACCTGTGTCGCCACTGTCTGCTTGGCGCACCCTCCTTCTGCTTCTGGACAGCAGAGGACCAAGGGAATTTTGTAAATCAGGACCTTAGTAAGTGATTTCTTGTTTATAGTAAAATCACCCAGCTTCCTTTGTCACTCTGTCTGTAAACTGCAACTAAGTTTAAAGTTTCCTGAAAGTTAAAGTTCTTCTAAGCAGTTTTGGTTTGTTTTATTTTAATGCTCGAAAAGTTAATACCTGTAAGTTGTTCTTTGTCAATGAATTCCAGGGATGGGAAGGACTTTAGAGATTTTGCCCCTTTTCACAAATAAATTATAAGACTGCACATGGCGATTAACATTTTTGTTCTTGAAACAACAGTGTCTGATAATTGAGGGTTTAGGTTTCTGTTCTTACTCTGAGATAGAATGGTTTTGTCAGAGGAGTAACGGGGGCTGACCTGTCCTTTTGAAGATTTCTCTGCGAAGGAAGCGGGACTGGTTCTGCTGCCGCATCTGGGAGGGAGGGTTGTGTGTGGACCACGGGTGCACCACGACGTTGTTTCTTTGTGGTTGTTACAGAACGTCTTAGCAGGAACAGTTGATTTTTGTGGGTATGGAATGAAAATTCTTGGAATTTTCTATGGAATGAAAAACAGTTGATTTTTGTGGGTTCTTTATAAGTTCATAGACTTTAGAATTTGGTGAAATTTTGAGACTGATCCTTTACTTTAGGCCATAGATTGCTAGCCTCAAATTTTTAGGTTTGTTTCGTTTTGCTTTTTAAAGCTAAATGCTTTTTGAACTTAATCTTGTCTTGGATTAAGACTGCCTTGTGAAGAGCCCACATATCATGTATCATTCTGGAATTAGTAAAGAGTAATTCAGTGGAGTCGAGAAATTGGGGAAGCTAAGGATGAGACGTTGTTTGGTGGAGAGGGGCATGGGGTATCAAATTGACTAAGTTAGAAATGCTCTGGAAAAGAATTGAGATGCTCAGTTCTTCTAGTAAGCCTGAGGTGACCTTCCCTAGCAATTGTCAACAGCCTCTCTTCTGTGAGTCCCGTGTTTGCTGGGAATGTGATCAGATGTTGGGGGGGAAGAGAACTCTAAAGGAAGGGAAGCTTTTTGGGGTTTGCAGTGCATATTGTGTGCTGCTGAAGGAGGTGACTGGAGAGTTTCCCGTCCCCGGTAGACACCTTGTACTTACAGGGAGGAGGCCGCATGCACCGGCTGGTACCTGTGTCTGGATCCCACGTGCTCCAGGCCTCCTCTCCAGTTTGCTCAGCCTTTACTGTTGCTTCATACACATCCCTGCAGAACTGAAGACCATGTTGGCTTCCCAGTGCCTGTGGATATGAGGTCTGGAGTCTTTCATGCGACTTTTTTTTAAACCCAGCTGCCTTCCTGCCTGGCCCTGAACTTGACTCCCTTTTCTGCGGCACTCTTGCACAGCTGACCTAAAAGTGCTGTGTGACTAGGGAGTGGAGTGCCTTCCTGCAGGGGCCTGTGGGGGAGGGCTTGTGGCTGACTTCAGTGCCATGCCCTTGATGTTTCGGTCCTGACTCCTCCCGTGCCCTCCTTCCCCTCAGTCATCTTTTCATTGGGGTGAGTCAGGGCTATGTGTTACTGCTCTATTTGGTGTTAAGCTTCTTGGGGTTAGGAACTATGTCCTATATCTGTTATGAGAATTAAACGCTTAACAGGTTTTGATAAAGGGCGAGGGGCTAATGAAACAAGGATGAGTGGGAAAGTAAAGGTTTTCTTGGTTTCTGGCACGTGCTTCTAGCCAGAGGGCAGTGGGGATGGAAGTCAGTGACTTGGCAGGGTGTCCTGAAATTGGATAATTTGAATTTGATGTTGTAAATAGTGAAAATACTTCTCAGGTAGGCTGTGTGTTAATGAGAACGTTGTAGCAGCCCCTGCACACTTGACAGATGTTGAGAGAAGAGAACCCCAGGTGAGCTGTCCAGGTGGAGGAGAGGGAGGCCTTGGCCTGGGGTGGGTGTTGTGCTGTAGGGGGACCAGGAAAGCCCAAGCAGCAAAATGTCAAGATATGGGTGCCCGGATGGTGGCTTATTTTCCAATATTTCTGTTGGACTATAGGGTTAAGTGCCACACTGTGACTGCAGTTTATCTGTCCAATAAATAAAGTCTTACCTGCCCTGTTGATTTTCCCATGGAGATTTTTAAAAATGGCTGTGCAAGTTACCCTGCAGTAAATGAGCAAGGGTGAGGTGTGGAGCTTGGTGAATTTTTATGCAAGTACCCACCTTCATGCTGGCATCACCTGGGACAAGGTACAGAGTCGAACCAGCACCCCGGAAGCTCTCATGCTGTCCCTCCCCCTCCAGGAAGGAGAGCACCCTTTTGTCCTCCATCATCACAAATAAGTGTTGCCTGTTTTCGACCTTCAAATAAATAAATTCCCACAACAAAAAGACTCACCTAAGCTGTCCGTGTCAGTGTATCTCACCTAGAGGCAGTTATGTACAGGGGCAATAATACCTTTATTGTTAAGTGGGCTTGTAACTTTTCTCACAGCTTTATTTCCAATTATTGGTAAATTTCCTTTGATATAAAAAATGTTTCATTGTGACTTGGCTATAGTTTTATTTATTTATCTATAAATATTTTATTTATTTGAGAGAGAGTGAGGGCGTGCATGCGAGTGGGGGAAGGGGCGGGGGAAAGGGAGAGAGCGAATCTGCAGAGGACTCCATGCTGAGCATGGAGCCTGACGTGGGGCTGGATCCTATGACCCAGAGATCACGACCTGAGCTGAAATCAAGAGTTGGACCTTCAACCAACTGAGCCACTCAGGTGCCCCTGTTACAGCTTTATTTTAATGATGATCAAAAGCTGTTTGTGTCTATGATATTTGGGGCAACCTTCAGTTTAACACTGTCTTGAGTCCAGCGTCATATGGAAGTCATGTTTTTCTTCTTTAATTCATTAGTAAGATCTTGAATTCTGGTAGCAGATCTTGGCTTTTTTACATCTTCAAATAATTTTTTAAAAGTTTGAGAGCAGAGTGACCTAGGCTTTGGAAAGCTGTGGTGGCTTCTGGGTGGCTCAGTGGGTTAAAGCCTCTGCCTTTGGCTCAGGTCATGATCTCAGGATCCTGGGATTGAGGCCCGTGTCTGGCTCTCTGTTCAGCGGGGAGCCTGCTTTCTCCTCTCTCTCTGCCTGCCTGTGATCACTCTGTCAAATAAATAAATAAAATCTTAAAAAAAAAAAAAAAAGAAAAAGGAAAGGTATGGTGTCGGTAATGTCAAAGGAATAGGTATTTACAATGTGGCGGGCATTGTCTACCTGCAATTTAAAGATTTATTTAAAGATTAGCTTGGGTGATTTAGGTCCAGTAATGTGGTGAGACCTCAGAACCTTGCGAGGCTCTTCATGTAATTATACATGCTGAATCTGGTGTGTTGCTGTTGATAAAATAGAAATAAAGAGTAAGAGTTTTTGCCTCGGTTCTTAAAGTTTTCTTATTATGGAACATTTTAGGTCCTTTCGGTGTGAACCACGGGGTTGAACTGCATTCGGATGTAATAGAATATGCAAAGCAGAAGCTGGACTTCTTCATCAGAACCAGCGACAGCTTTGACAGGTAAGAGCAGACACCACCTGGGGCCATGGGACAGCTTAAAGTGGAGACTTCTGATAAGATGGGAGACACAGGTTTATTAGTGTTCACAGACCAACAAACATTATTCAACTCTGGCAGGAGAATTGGCTGTATGCATAGCTCTTCTAATTATTTTCTTAAGTATTTTGTGCTTTGGAGGACTTTAGGTTTTTTAACTATGACACCAGGGAAAGGTAATTTTTCACGAATATAATTCGAGGGGAAATAGAATGTTCATTTTGCCCAGTTTTCATGTTTCCAGCACAGTTTTGTCACCTAATTGTTTCTTAATCAGAATTGTTGCATTTGTCATGCAACTATCTCTTGCCATTTTTAAATAAGGTGTTAAAGTTCTTTTTTTAGGATTTAACATTTTTAGAAACACCAAATGTAGTTTTCTTTCATTTTTGTTTTTATATTTTATTTTTATTATTTATTTATTTATTTATTTTAAGATTTTTTATTTATTTGACAGAGAGAAACACAGCCAGAGAGGGAACACAAGCAGGGGGAGTGAGAGAGGGAGAAGCAGGCTTCCCACCGAGCAGGCAGCCCGATGTGGGACTCGATCCCAGGTCTCCAGGATCATGACCTGAGCCGAAGGCAGTCGCTTAACCGACTGAGCCACCCAGGCGCCCCTATATTTTATTTTTTTAAAGATTCCTTTATCTGAGAGAGAGAGAGAGAGTGTGCACATACGTGTGCAAACAAGTGTAGGGGAGGGTCGGAGGGAGGGGGAGAGAGGGGATCTCAGGCAGACTGCATGCCGAGTGTGGAACCCAACGTGAACTAGGCTTCATCTCACGACCCTGAGATCATGACTTGAGCTGAAACCAGGAGTTGGACACTTAATTGACTGAGCCACCCGGGTGCCCTTCCTTTTGCTTGGTTTTAGTAGAGCTTAAATAAGGTAATGATTTATAAAAACAGAGCAAGGACAGTGATGATTAGAGGCTGTATTGATTGACAGCTGTATTATGTTTATGACATTCACTTTCATAATATTTTGTTTAGAATTTCTAGGGTTCTGTTTATTTTTTATTTATTTATTTTTAAAGATTTTATTTATTTATTTGACAGAGAGAAACACAGCCAGAGAGGGAACACAAGCAGAGAGACTGAGAGAGGGAGAAGCAGGCTTCCCGCAGAGCAGGAAGCCTGATGTGGGGCTTGATCCCAGGTCTCCAGGATCATGACCTGAGCTGAAAGCAGTTGCTTAACCAGCTGAGCCACCCAGGCACCCCTAGGGTTCTGTTTATTAATGATATAATTATTTTCCAAGGTCTGACTTCCATCTTCCTGCTCTTTCAGTTGTATTATGTCATTATGGGGTTCAAGGAAAATGTAACCTGTGGTTAATACAGATTTACTATAGAGACTTGCTACAATGTTATATATTCAGTTACGAGAAACATTTTTTGCTTTTAGATTTGACTTCTGTGAACCTTCCTTTGTTACTGGCAATTGCCTGGAGATTTCTCCAGATTGTTCTCGGTACGACCGTGTGTACTGTGGGGCCGGTGTGCAGAAAGAGCACGAGGAGTACATGAAGAGTCTCCTCAAAGTAGGGGGCGTCCTTGTCATGCCGCTGGAAGAGAAGGTCAGACCCCTCTCATAACTGACATGCTTAGTGTGGGCCAAGGTCTGTTCCAAGAGGGTTCCATATATTTTTCCTTGTATTCCTCATGACAATTCCCTCCATTTTACAAAAGGGGACATAGGCGGGGACAGGTCCTAAAGACAGCCTAGCTTGGGCCAGGGCCTGACTCTGGGTGGAAGCCTGCACTGTGAGCCCTTACCCTCCCCTCCTTTCTCTCCCCTCCCCTCTCTCTTTCCCTTTCCCACCTCCCTCCCCTTGTCCAGCAGCTGTTGTAGTGTGCTGATTCCAGTATTAGAGTTACACACAGACATCCTCAGAGTAATTCTGTCCTCATGGTTTGGTCCTGTGACAGCGAGCGTCATACAAGAGTCCCTTCCTTAGGGGAACCCTCGTCTCTGTCTGTATGTTGTGGCTGCTGTGCTTCGTGGAGACAAACAAGTTGTAATAAACACGTAGATCAATCAAACCTGAACTGGTCATCAGGGAGAATGTCTCAGTCACAAAGAACTAGGAAAAATGGAAATGGTAACAATTAGGAGATTGTGCACTTTTGTTTGATTTTCTACAATTTAAAAATGTTAGCATTTAATTTATTTTGTTTAAAAAGGAGTTGTTCGTTGTTGAAAATCCAGAACATATGAAAATGAAGAAAAATCGTTCATAGGCCTCACCTTAAGCACTGTTAGTGTATGCTACGTGTAGTTTGTACCCTTTTGAGAAGGTCACTGTGCATACTGTTCAGAAGGTAGGATGTTTTCCGTAATTGGTGAGTTAGTTTTAAGCCATTTAACATTTTGTATCATCATGTTGAGCGCTTCTCTAGTAACCTGTGGAGTTGTTGCCCATAGTGTGTCCTCTGGCTCCTGGACTTGGCCGCAACATTCTGTATGACATTTTGTTATTTACTATTATATACAGACTGTAGTGAACATTGCTACGTCAAACAAAATTTTTATCCATAAATATTTCAAAGTGTATCTATAAAAGATAAAGGCTGTTTTTGTAAGACATCACAAAACCATTGTCAACATAAGAAATTACCAGTAAGTTTTTAGTAATTTTCAGATGGCCAATGTTCAGATTTTTTTGATTGTCTCAAAATTTGTTTGAATAGTTTATTTGAATGGATCTCCATTTATGATTTATGTCGTATATTCAGTTGATCTTTCTCTCTCGCTCTCTGTCTCTTGTTTTTTTAATTTTTTTATTTTTAAGTAATCTCTGCACCAAGCATGGTGGGGCTTAACCTCATGACCCCAAGCTAGCCTGGCATCCCCAGTTGATATGTCTCCTAAGTGTTTTTTTAATCTAGAACTCCTTTTTTTCTTTTTTTTTCTTTTTCTCTTCTTTTTTTTTTTTTTTTTTTTTTTTTTTTTTTTTTTTTTTTTTTTTTTTTTTTTTTTTTTTTTTTTTTTTTTTTTTTTTTTTTTTTTTTTTTTTTTTTTTTTTTTTCTTTTTTGTACTACACTTTTTGAAGAAAAGAAATCAGGGGATTTATCTTACAGAGTTTCCTATAGCCTAGATTTGGAGACTCCCTATCTCTGTGGTGATGCTTTACATATTTCTGCTCCCTGTTTTCATTATAAATTGTTAGTTGAATCTAAAGACTTGCTTAGTTTCCAGTTGGACTTAATTTTTGGGGAGAGGGTGCAATAATTCTTCCTGCATTCCAGCACACATCCATTACAGGCCCATCACGCCTGCTGGCTCTTTCTCCAACGCTAGCAGTGCTGTTGTGGTCCAGATCCAATATTTCATTGGGGGATCCTGAGCCCCTCACATCTCTTCAGCTCATCTCTCAGAGCCTTGTCTTCTTTCCATTCTAATTCTAGTAGAGCTCACGTACAGTGTTAGATCAGCTTCAGATGTGTGCTGTACCACCCAGTGCTCACCATCGTGAGTGCGCTCTTGATCTCCTTCCCTTGCTACCCCCATCCTCTCTGGCGACCCTCAGTTTGTTCTTGAAGGCTGTCTTTTGGTTTGTCTCTTTTTTCCCTTGCTCAGTTGTTGTGTTTCTTAAGTTCCACATATGAGCGAAGTCATACGGTATTTATCTTTCTCTGGCTTATTTTCCTTACCTTAATGCTCTCTAGCTCCATCCGTGCCATTGGAAGTGACTCGGTTTCTTTCTTCTTTATGGCCAAATAATATTGCATTGTGTATAGACACCACATCTTCTTTACCCATTCATTTATCCGTGGACACTTGGGTTGCTTCCATATCTCGGCTACTATAGATAATACTGCAAGAAACATCGGGATGCTTGTACCCCTTTGAGTGAGTGCTTTCACATTCTTTGGGTAAGTACCTAGTAGTACAATGCTGGATTGTAGGGTAGTTCTATTTTTAACTTTCCGAGGACCCTCCATACTGTCTTCCACAGTGGCTGCACCAGGTTGCATTCCCACCAGTGGTGCAGGAGGGTTCTTTTTTCTCGTGTCCTCACCAACACTTGTTTCTTGTGTTGTTGATTTTGGCCATTCTGACAGGTATGAGGTGGTATCTCATTGTGTTTTTTTTTTTTTTTTAAGATTGATTTATTTATTTTAGAAGGAGAGAGAGCATGAGTAGGAGGGGCAGAGAAGAGGACGAGAGAATCTCACGCAGACTCCATGCTGAGCGTGGAGCTTGACGTGGGGCTTAGTCTCAGGACCCCGAGATCGTGACCTGAGCCAAAACCAGGAGTTGGATGCTTAACCTCCTGAGCCACCCCGGCATCCCTTGTGCTTTAGATTTGCCTTTCCTTGATGATGAGTGACGTTGAGCATCTTTCCCTGTCTGTGGGCTATTTGTATGTCTTCTTTGGAGGAATACCTGTTCCTGTCTTCTGCCTATTTTTAAATTGGATTATTTGGTTTGGGGGCATGGAGTTGTGTAAGTTCTTTTTTTTTTTTTTTTTTTTTTTTTTTTTT
>PITA01033243.1:0-12978 GCA_004023965.1 Spilogale gracilis | reverse complement strand
GGGGCGCCTGGGTGGCTCAGTTGGTTGAGCGACTGCCTTTGGCTCGGGTCATGATCCCGGAGACCCGGGATCGAGTCCCACATCGGGCTCCCTGCTCGGCGGGAAGCCTGCTTCTCCCTCTCTCACTCCCCCTGCTTGTGTTCCCTCTCTGGCTGTGTTTCTCTCTGTCAAATAAATAAAAATCTTAAAAAAAAAAAAAAAAAAAAAAAAAAAAAAAAAAAAAAAAAAAAAAAAAAAAAAAAAAAAAAAAAAAAAAAAGAAAACTCCATAACCATTCCTTGATGGGTTCAATGCCAGAGACAAATTTAGGGAAGCAAAGAGGTTTCAGTTCTCAGACTTGCTTCTACAGTGACCTGACCTAGCGAGAGCTGGTTTGTTTCTTCCACTTGACCTTCACCCAGCTTCTGGAACAGGTTTCTATGTGGATCCAATAGTTGCACTTCTTTGATCTCTTCGAGGATGGTTAATTTTGAGAGCACAACAGTGAAGTCGGTTTCCTTCTTTTCTTTTTCTTTTTTAAGATTTATTAATTTGAGAGAGAAAGAGAGTATAGTGTGTATGTGTGTGTCTGGGGGGGGGGTTGGAGGGACAGAGGGAATCTCCAGCAGACACCCCACAGAGCACAGAGGCTCAACCTCATGCACCTGAGATCATGACCTGATCTGAAACCAAGAGTCCAACACCCAGCCAACCAAGCCACCCAGGCACCCCACATCAGTTTCCTTCTATTGTGCAGTACATTCTGCCTCTGTCAGGGCTATGAGGGCTTGGATCCAGAATTCAGATCTCTTGCCTGGCAAGGTTTCTAGCTACTGCCAGACTCAGAAGACTACTGCAACATTAAGTTCTCTAATTCCGCTCTGGAGACAATTTGTGAAGAAATTTCAAAATGGAGACAGGGCGGGAAAGGTTGGCTTACCCGGAGATTTAGCAAAGAAGAGAGCGACTGGGGAATGGCACTTAATCAAATAAAAACTGCGCCAGACACAGAACACTGGGTCTGTAAACCACTTTGCTATATCCCAGCTCCACGTAGCACAGGCAAAGGACGGGTTTACAAGCGCGATCCGAGGGGAAAATGAACCATCAGCACTCGCAGACCAGGCAATACTTCTTAGCATTCCTCCTCCTGGTCCTCGGTCCAACCTACTCAAGTGACAGCATCTTCTAGACTCACGCGACCAGACTGGCTTTGTATTGTAACTAGTGGTCTGTGTGGTCATAAAGCCACCTCAAGATTAATCCTCTAACTATGTATAAAAGCAGCTGTCATTGTGTCCCTAGGGCAGAAGCACCTTCAAGACAACAGCACTCCAAAAAGAGCTTCAGAGCCCAGAGATCAGGACAGGAGGGAGAAATGGCCAAATGCTGTGCTCCTTTGTCTCACCTCTGGAACAAATGCCTCTGACGTACTCAGTAAATAAAAGTCCTTTTTCCTCAATTGTTATGTGCAAATGGAAGTTTTCTGATATATCTCAAATGTTCTTTAATTCCCCTCTAGGAAAATAAGTCCTCCTTTTTCAAGGTTCTTGTGCCACTTGTATATTCTTGGCGACAAAGATAAGCGCCACAGAGGTCCCCAGAGAGGATCCGACAAACGACAGTCCTGTTGGTTCTATCCCTCTGACCCCTGGCACTCCTGGCATTTCTTTACTCTGTGTGTTATTTGGCCAGAAAAATACCAGTAGCACGACGGGTATCTCCCTCTCCAGCTTTCTGCAAAGACTCTTAAGGCAGAAGTGATGCCTGCTGGGAAAAGGCTGATGTCAGCTCTTAAGAGCACAGCTACCAGCTCGGATAAGGAGGTCTTTGTTTTCGGCTGAACTGTGAAAATGAGAAAATGCCTCCAGCCTGACAAACAAGCAACCCACACAACACAGGTCAGGCCTGTGACCTTTATTTAAAGGTACCACACTTCATTAGCAAAACACTCGCAGGGAACACACAGATGCGCCTTTACAGGGGTGGGAGGGGGGTGCTGCTGCCATCAAAACCAGCTCCGTGCCCATCCGCCCAGAGGCCAGCCCATCGACCGTGGAGGGGCACAGTCTCACGCAAACTGGGTCTTACATGCTTCCCAAATGCAAACCATTCCTAAAGACCCAGGCTCCTTTCTCGTGTTTTGTTTTGTTTTGTTTTTAAAGTAAATATACATATTTGCTGTAGGTGGAGGGGAGAGATTTTTTTAAAAACCCTAATTTAGGGCGCCTGGGTGGCTCAGTTGGTTAAGCCACTGCCTTCGGCTCAGGTCATGATCCTGGAGACCGGGGATCAAGTCCCACGTCGGGCTCCCTGCTCAGCAGGAAGCCTGCTTCTCCCTCTCTCACTCCTCCTGCTTGTGTTCCCTCTCTGGCTGTGTTTCTCTCTGTCAAATAAATAAAAATCTTTAAAAAAAAAAAAAATCCTAATTTAACATTATCTCAGTTTCTGAGTTAGTTATTTAGGAGAACTAAAATTAAAGCTATAAAATATCCCCTGAATCCCCCAGAACACTTTTGGGGGTACCTGTAAGACTGTGTGTAGAACTACAGAAAAATACAGAATTTCAAGGCTAACATGTCCCAAGTTTGGATGATGCCAAGAAGGATGTGGGATAGAAGAGAGGGCACATAGTTTGAGGGATTCTATTTCAAGAGCATTTGATTTATGAAATCTGGAAAGAAAAAAAGATGTGTCTCTATATACTTAAACCAAATTTTAAACTGCTCCAGGGTCAATCTGTTAGACCAAGTTTACTACTGGCCTGTGCCACTAACTTAAAATTGGGTCAGAACTTTTAAACAAGAATTAAAACAAATTTTTAAAAAGATTTTTTATTTGAGAGAACAAGAGGGAGTGAGAGAGAACACAAGTGGGGGGTGCAGAAGGAGAAGCAGGCTCCCCGTTGAGCAGGGAGCCCGATGAGGGGCTCAATCCCAGAACGGAGATCATAACCAGAGCCGAAGGCAGACACTTAACCGACTGAGCCACTCAGATGCCCCCGAGAATTAATACACTTTTAAAAGCACTTTCCTGGGCACAAACGAACAGACAGACACACACGTCTGCTTGTTCCTGCAGGGCTCTCGCCCACATAGACACACCATTTCAAGCCTCTTCCTGGGAAGCTAAATGGCAGCTTCTTTGGCCACCTCTGAAGGGCCCCGTCAGTGCTCCGGGAGGATCTGCCTTGCAGAGCATTCTTGTTACTGACAGCTCTCCATCACCTTATGCGCCCACCCTGGTTACTCTTAAAGTGAAGTCTCCACCTCTTAGCTCCAAATCACCATCAGTACCATTCTGAGAGTGCTTAAATAGAGTGTCTAAGACTAAAAGGCGCTAAGGTCCTATATCAGATGATTCACGGCGGCTGGATACGGATGCTACTGACGTAAATGCACCATGCTCGCTAAGAGCACTGGCTCTGAGATCAGACAGGCTGGCCCAGCGACCTACTAGCCGGCTGTGTGACCTTGACCAAGTCCAGAACCTCTCTGGGCTTCAGTCTTACCATCTATAGGTGAGGGATAATCACAGTACCACATCATGGGGCTGTGAGGATGGGATGAGATCTCACCCACGAGGTGCTCAGCACGGTGCCTGGTACACAGTAAAGAATCAAGCCTCATGGTTATTAAGAAGCCCTGATGATTCTGGGGATGCTGCAGGTCTCGAGTGGTCACCATTCTCGGTGAAGTGCCTCTCTCTAAGGCTTCTGTGGACGTGAACACATCTGTAACTTGCTCTGTCTATAAATATGTATTACTGTTGACCTTACAAAGTCCCAGTTGCCAGCAGGGTCAAGGTACCAAAATAACCCCAACTTTCCAATTTCCTCTGGGTCTAGTTTTAATGTGAAAAGAGGAATTGCCCTTGTCGCTTTCATGGAGTTGGTGGAATGATCTCTCCCTAAAGCGTGTCCGTATGTACCCAAGCTAAAGGTACTGAAGAGATACAAGAAACGCAGAGTCACCACAGGGGTGTGATGATGTCGCCAAGCACTGCACACACAGACACCACAAACATTTATACAATCAACCCCACTGCAAAAAATAAAATCCAGAGGAAAACCCCAAAACCCATTTTAGCCAGTCATCAGTAAGTTATTTTGTTCAGTTTTTGTTTTTGTTTTTTAACTGAGCTTCCTTTATAGAACCAGCACTTAATTCCAAAGGCCACCTCCAACCTTCTGTCAAGCTGAAAGAATGACTGGTTTTGCGTTTCTCCCTCTTTCCTATTCATGCTTACAGAGGGAAGAGTGGAGGAAGAGGGCCAAGGAAGGAGAACGCAAAGTCCACAGAAGGAGGAAACAGAGCAAAGGGAGGAGCAGGGGAAACCGAGGACCCCAGAGGCTGCATATGCACTCAAGGAGAAAGCAGAATTGGCTACATTAGTTGAGAAACGACTCGGAAAGAGTGGCCACAGAAGCAAAGACAACAGCACTAGACACACTGCACACCAGGACAGTATTTCAAAAGAGCACCTGTTTTCTTTCACCAGCCCTTCCCCATTCAGTGTGGACCGCTAACCCGGTCTATGGCAAACTTGGCCGGTTAGAGCACAAGCCTGAGGGCCATGGCCTCTACCGCAGTGTGAGCTTATGGGTTTTGCCCCATCTCAGGCCAGGGGCAACCACTCTGCAACTGTACCGCACTGGTCAGAATGGGATGCCTCCCCCAGCTGGAAGAGGAGCACAGTCTCTTGAAAGCGGGTCCAATTCAACATAGAAATTATTTAGTCCCTACTTTGTACTGGACATTGGATTGGTGAAGTGTCATAAATATATGATGTCCATATTTAAGATCCACATGCTCCTGCCTTGGTTGTAAAATATAGCTCTGGCAAAGATCTTTGGTTTTGATGTCACACACAACAGGGCAAACCCCAGCTCCACCACTCTGGATCGTGATCGTCTCAGCACCTCAGCTGCTTCCCTAAGTAACAGAGCTCTTACATACATGCACACACACGCACCTCTACGTGTCTTAAAGGGTCATATTTATTGTGAGGGTCAAGTAAGACAATATCTTTAAAGTGTCTAGCATCAGATGAGCATACAGTTAGCACTCAATAAATGTTCCCTCCCTCTCACAGATGACCAACTCAACTGTTCAACGGCAAACCTTCAACAACACACAAACCCTACACATACTTCACACACACACAAAGTTGAAAACAGCTTCATTTCCAAAAGTCACCTTAGACTGTACTCTTCAGCACAGAACTCTCAGTCAAGCAGTCCAAACTAGGTCACAAAACCAGGATGAATTTAGCCTGCTGTTTTACTCCATCAACTGTCTGCCTTTGGAGAGTTTTTACAGTACTGCAAATACACAAAATACTGCAAAGGCACAAGTTTACCTACTGCAGCATTACCAGGACTGTAAAATGCTGGAAATTACCTAAATGCCCAGACAAAGAGGATTGGTTAACTGCACTCAGGCACATAAAGGCCATGGAATGCTATGGAGCTGTAAGCTGGGAGGAGTAAGTGGCATGAGATTTCTACAGTATATGGTTGAATGAAAACAGCAGAACTCAAATGAACATATAAAGTGTCAAGAACTCAAATGAACACATGAAGTGTATAAAGACGGGGAACTGAGAAACCATTCGTGAATCTGCTTACTTTTTTTAACAGAAAGAAACACAAGAAGGATAATAGCCTACAAAAGGGAGGAGCAAAAGGAAAGAAGGAGAGAGGGGAGGGGGTAACACGCCTCACTCCACCAAGTACTTTTTTTTTTTAAAGATTTTATTTATTTGACAGAGAGAAACACAGCCAGAGAGGGGAACACAAACAGGGAGTGAGAGAGGGAGAAGCAGGCTTCCCGCCGAGCAGGGAGCCCGATGTGGAGCTCGATCCCCGGTCTCCAGGATCATGACCTGAGCAGAAGGCAGTCGCTCAACCAACTGAGCCACCCAGGCGCCCCTCCAACAAGTACTTATTAACATAGTTTTGACTTTTAGAAGCATGTTAATGTTTTACATAGTCAAAAAATAAAATGCTGTCAACAAAGATGGATTACAGCTGAATGCAAAGACAAATCAATGAATCCAACTATATATTCTGGTTAACACAACAATGAAGGGGGGAGAGGGGAAGTAACTGACTACAAAGTTACAAGAACCAAATAAGAACTGCCAACAAATCTTGACTCCGTGTTAAGTTTGTTTTTCAAAGTGGTATCCGCACAGCAGTTCTGAAACTATTTTATGTGAACTATAGGACTGAACAATAAGTACTGGTATGGCTAGAAAACAGGGAGATGCAAATATGGAATAGGGGATGGTAAGGAAGAATTCTGTGGAATTGAATTAGAAATGGGAGTATTAATTTGAACTTATAATTTCTTAGCTCTTTCCCCTGACGGAACTTTTTGTGATGGTAGAAATATTCTGTAGCTGTGGTAGTTACTAGCCATGTGTGGCTGCTGGGCTTAAAATGTGCCTGTTGAGTATGAAATGGGGCTAGTACGGCAGAAGAACTGAATTTAAATTTAAATTTTATTTAATTTTAAATCTGAATTGCTACAGGTAGCTAGTGTCTATGATATCGGACAACTCAAACCTAAAGGCAATGACCATGAAATATTCAGCACCCAGATTTTGGCTTCTAAATCCTTTTAGCCACTAAAAGGAACCAGGGTCCCCTGAAGAAATAGCTGATTCCATGGCCGGCACAGGTAAGGTTACAAGAGGATTATGTTTGCCAGAAAATAAGAAGTGTTATTAAAAAAAAAAAAAAAAAAAAAGGCAAGTAACAAGGGCCTAGGAGCCGGCTGAAAGGCCCCCATGAGTCCCCATGGGTCACGGACAGAGTGAAAGAGATCCCTTCCTTATTCCACACTGGAATACCAGGGTCGTAGAAAAAAAACTATTTAGTGACCTTTCCATGAGAGGACCACAACACCCACACCCCCATACCTTACTTAACCACTTTCTTTCTAAGAGACACAGTATCTTTCGACTTCTAAATAAAACATTCAAGTTAACACTTTTCTTAAGAAACAAACAAAAAAATAAGTCTCTCTAAGTCACCATATCAAGACAATTAATGAAGAATTCAAATGACCTGGGCTCAAATACAGAGTTGGAATAATAGTCCAGATATTCTCGATTCCCAAGCCCTGGAGAAATCACAAACGAACCCTCTCTTCTTTGTCCTCCTCCTCCTCCCTGAATTACGCCAGATGAAATTCGGTCACTGCAGCCTCCTACTCTGGCTCGGAGACACTCAATCTCTCCTCCTCTCCACTGGAAAGTATCTCAACATGATGATGATAATGAAATGCAGCCAAGGCTTGTATCTTTGAAACTGTCTTACTAGCTGTCAAAACTGTTTTTCAACAACACTCCATGCCTAGAATTATTGTGATTTCTTCAGCAATAAATGAAACACATTTTCACTACACAACACGAACATGTTCTAAGAAGATAAAAGCAAAAAAATCATTTTGTGATTTCCTTAAAGAGACAAACATAGTAGGCCATTCTTTTCCAAAGAAATATCAATTTGTATTATTAAAAAAAAAAAAACAACTTCTTAGACATACCAAATAAAAAGGAGGGAACACCCTATAGCTCAAAGAGGAAACATTCCCTCAAGTCCAACAATACTAAGTACCCTACAACATGAAGAGATGCAGCATCTTTCCAATTTGCCTACAAAATCTTTAATTCTGCTCTTAGAAGATATAAATAGAAACACTGTTACTTTTACTGAAACAAATAGTTATCCCAGGAGAACACTGACAGCCGAATGAACAGACCACACGCTGATCACCTAGAGGTCCAGGCAGTGTGGCCCAGGGGGGCGCTGCTCTTTCTATTTGCCTAAAACTCCATGTGATGACGTCATTGTGAGATGCACATGAAATCCAGCAATTTTATTTCTATTATTTACTTTAAATTATTTATAGTGTCCTCATTATAATTATAACATAGTATGAATTATTTATAGTCATCTGTACTTCAAGGTCATATCTGCAATGACCCAAGGAGTTACAAAATCGTTTTCTGGTTTTTGGGGTGTTTTTAAGAATTTATTTATTTATTTGACAGAGCAAGAGATAGAGCACAAGCAGGGGGAGCTGCAGGCAGAGGGAGAGGGAGAAGCAGACTCCCCACTGAGCAGGCAAGCCCAACATGGGGCTCCAATCCGGGCACCCTGGGAATATGACCTGAGCCGAAGGAAATACTTAACCAACTGAGGCACCCAAGCGCCCCTCATTTTAACATTATAACAATAATATCAATGATGACTGTGGCTGCGTGCTACCATCTAGAAGCCATGCACCGCACTAGGCATTACAATCATCCTCTGAGGAAATAACTATGCTTACTTCCACCGAAAGATAAAGAAGCTGAAATGTGAGCCCAGACACTCTTGAGTGAAATTCACACACACTCGGGCATTAAATTCACCGTAATAGCATCTTTATTCTTTATCATCGTTATCAACATTGGAATAAGGGACTTTGCAATAATAAAGGTAACAGGTATCGTCAAATGAGTATCATACTGCTCCGAACTCCCCACGTACGCTGACTCTCGTACTCATGGCAGGCCTCACGTGAGCTATCATCGTTGCCATTTTACAAAGAAGGACATTGGGCGCAGTTATATTAAGTGACTGGCCAAGTAAGTGCCAGGGTTGCGATTTAAACCAAGGCACGTATGCTCACAAAATACACTTTCAGGGTTACCTCCTCTTCCCTCCCCCTCAAAAAAACCCCAAGTGTCTCCTATTTGGGTTTCAGGAAAGAGGATGGCAGAGGAAAAGGAGAAATTGCTAGTAACGAGAGAATGAACACATACAGTTGAGCGCCCAAAACCTAAAGGACGAGCCTCTCCCTATTTGGGAGAGCTCATTGTTTTGCAGTGCCTTGCTGCTGGTTTCCTGATTGTAGCAAATTCCAGGGCTCCAGACTGCAGGCTCAGCCTCTGACTAACACTACCGTGATTTATTTGAGGATAAATACCTCTGTCAGTATGTCTTATGACTGAACACAACAGTCCATGCGGGCTGGAATGCGCGGAATGCTCGGGACTGAGGCGCTGAGGCAGCACGGGGCTGCTGGGGCGTTAGAGGCAGCCTCTCCCAGGGCAAGGTCTCTGCCAATGAGAGAGCAGGAACTCTCTGAGCAGCCGCGCCCCTGCCAGAAGCAGTAGCATCCCCAGAAATCAGAACTGGGGAAGTCAAGCATTGTGAATAATTACAAAACAGCGATCCCTGCCTGGGGAGGGAGAAGAGTAGGATCTTTTGACCTGGATCTACAAAGCCGCACCTTCTGATCATCAGGGCTACCTCAACCCCTCTGACAAGCTCCCCTACTCTAACAATCCTCCGGGCAGCTGGCTGGCTGTTTCCAAGCACTGAGAACATGAGAAAAGTCATTCCCCTCCCTTTGTGGGCCATGAGTGTTCAGAAGAGCGTGCAAAGGGGAAGCACCGAAACAAGGTGCACAGAAGCAAGCTATTTTCTTAATATAAACGTGGGAATGCTGTATGGCTTCAGAAAACTTTTATTTCAACCCCTTTGTTTCACACATAAGGAAACTGAGGTCCAGAGAGTTGGAGCAACTCATGTCACGATCACAGAAAATGCTGGTCAATCCCAAGCTGGGTTCTCTAAAGACTACAACAGGCTCACATACCAGAAGAGATGAGCAGCACTTTATCATAAACACAAAAAGCCATCTTTCCCACATTAGGAAGGTCTCAAGTTTATACCACGAATATACACAAGATGATATTAATTCAATCACCCCCCCCCTTTTCTGCAGCTTGCTTTCTACCATCAACTATGGCCTAGAAGCGAATGATTCTCCTAGCCAACCCAGTAGCTGAATGCTACATCCCAGTGCCTCTGTCGTTCACCTCCCTGCATCACAGATATTTTATTATCTCACAGCACCACAAGAAGGGTGAGTACAGTACAACTGGTATTCTGAGAGAAAGACCACATTCACATAACTATTATTACAGTATATTTTGACAATCGTAATTTATTCATTATTATTCTTAATCTCTTATTGTGCCTCATTTATAAATTAACCTCCCTCATAGGTATCTGTATCGAGGAAAGTACACAGCTTATATAGGGCTTGGTACTATGTGCGTATCAGGCATCCACTGGGGGTCTTGGAACATATGCCCCCTCGGATAAGAGGTGGGGGGCTACTGTACTTCTTTTAAGATTGAGAGAGTGAGAGAGATAGCAAGCATGAGAGGGGGGCAGAGGCAGAGGGAAAAGAAGAAGCAGACTCCCCACTAAGGAGGGAGCCCGATGTGGGGCTCGAGCCCAGGACCCTGAGATCACGGCCTGAGCAGAAGGCAGCTGCTTAACGGACTAAGCCACCCAGGTACCCAGCTCCTGTTCTTCTTAATGTGTACAGTTCTAGACCCTAAGCAAGACTCCTGTACATATGTCTGCTCAGGAGCTATCTTTCCTTCCATTTCCTGGCCCATAAGACATTCACAAAAGATGGGTTCTCCTAACAACCATCAGTGATACGGGCAAGAAAAGGCAGTCTTCAGACAACCACTACTCAGAAGCTGGAAGAGAACGCTAACATCTGTGGGGAGAACACACACACACATATACAAACACACACCCAAGTCACACAAATAAGTTGGAAGGAAAGAAGATGTCATCTCTCAAGTCATTAGGAACAGTCAATCCCCTGCCTGGCAGGTAAACACTGTTCACCTTTCTCTTCACAGCTGGCACACAAAATTCCAGGAGAACATAGCCCAGCACAGAGCACACTAAAGCCAACACCAGAAAGAAGGAACTTACAGATGAGGGTTGAAGATGCGACTCATCTTAGAAGCATGGTCGTTTTCACAGTCCAGATCGTCGTCCCCTTGCTCCACGCCGAACTTCCGCTTGCTGGGACTGATGGGCGGGGGGCCTGTGCGGTGACTGGTGAGGGCAGACGCCACAGGGAGGGTCTGCATCCTGGGTTCTCCCCTGAGAGCAGCTTCACCTACGCAAAGAGAGATGATGTCGTCACCAAGGAGGTGAAACGCCCCCACCTCGGTGCCCCGCTTCCCCGCCTCCCCCTTGCAAAACTACTCCCAGTGGAAAGTTTCAGCAACAGGACGGGCTGCCTGCCATTCTCAGAACATGGCCTGAGCACGAGGTGAGCTGCCAAGCACAAGACATTTTACACAAGCGTGGTTTTCTACACAGTAACTAACTCGCCCTCCTCCCCAACTTTATTAAGATGTAACTGACATACACCGCTGGCACTGTACATGGTTAGGGTGTACAGGGTGTTGATTTGATTCACTTGTATACTGCTAACACCACCATCACGACACACAATTACCATGTCTTCACAAACTCTTTAGAGTTTAAAATTAAAAGTTGCAATAAAGTAACAGATGGGTAAAAGTACTGACCACAAACCATCTCAAAAGTTAATTTAGGTCGCCTGGGTGGCTCTTGGTTAAAGCCTGTGTTTCGGCTCAGGTCACGATCTCAGGGATCGAATCAAGGGATCGAAGCCCACATCGGGCTCTCTGCTCTCTGCTCAGTGGGGAGCCTGCTTTCTCCTCTCTCTCTGCCTGCCTCTCTGCTTACTTGTGATCTCTCTCTGTGTCAGATAAATAAAATCTTTTAAAAAATAAAAGTTAATTTAAAACAATGAAGGTCTTTTGATGTGTGAGTATTGGACTCTCTACCTAGAAAAGAATGACCTAACACAGGCTTCATTAGAACATGACTAGAAACTCACTTTCCTTGCCTATTACATTTTTATTACAATTTTGATGTATTATTTTTTAAAGAATGAGGAAAATTTATGGGTTAATAATTCACATATTTGCCCAAAATGTTAAAAGAAATGAAAACACATTGCTTAATGAAAAATAAACATTTCATTCTTACAGCGCACTAAAAATGGCACAT
Organism: Spilogale gracilis; assembly: GCA_004023965.1. Taxonomy (NCBI): domain Eukaryota; kingdom Metazoa; phylum Chordata; class Mammalia; order Carnivora; family Mephitidae; genus Spilogale; species Spilogale gracilis. The sequence goes on along the minus strand of PITA01033243.1, from coordinate 1,079 downwards.
TAAATATATTTTCTCCAATTATCAGCACAAAGTTTCTGCGTATAATTTGTCAAGAGCTTAACACACAGGTGCAGTTCTCAAGCACTTCCAAAGTTAAACACTCAAATTAGAATCCACATTGTGATCTGATTCAACATCTTGGAGCTTTTCATTTCTGTAATTAAAAAGACTTTGTACTAAGTAATAACTCTGTGCGTTATTATTAATTAAACATAACCCTTTATTATAATAAATGTTTCATACCTTCTAAAGTTTATAAAGAGTAATATATACTTTAAAAGAAAATTAGTTTTCTAAGTCATTTGGGGGATGTACCTAAATTTTTCACGAATAATAACCCTCTTGTCATGTTTTAATTCATTCATACTGGCCTCTGAGGCATGGCCATTCTTGTTTTCATTTGGTCACAATTTGAGAGAAATATTAGGATAAAGTCAACTTCATCTGAGACCTTGTGGTACCTAAGAGAGGAAATCTTTGTTTGCCACCACTAATTTTCATATCATCACAGATGTGTGGACAGTTTTAACAGTCGTTTTTTTCATACACATATGACAAATATGATTTTGTTAGGGAAAAGAGGGGAAAGCCTCCTGAATGTTTACCAGGAAAAATAAAACTTTTGCCAATTTAGTCAGCAAGATATAAACTAGCAAATATACAGTGACCCCATAATACACCTCGAGGCAGGATTTCTTTTAGAGATTTTGGCCCCAAAGCAAACTGGAATTTTCCATTTTAAATGAAATACCTAAAAATAAGCCTTATGCTGGCCTGTCACACTCAGACAGTCAGTAGGATTTGGGTTGTCCTCTGCTTCCTATTTATGAATTTTTGGTTTAAAAAAGCAAGCATACGGTGCGCCTGGGTGGCACAGTCAGTTAAGAGTGGTTTGGGTTCAGGCCGTGATCTCAGGGTCATGGGATTGAGCCCATGTAGGCTCCACACTCAGCACAGAGTCTGCTTAAGACTCCCTCTCCCTGGGGCACCTGGGTGGCTCAGTTGGTTAAGCGACTGCCTTCGGCTCAGGTCATGATCCCGGAGACCTGGGATCGAGTCCCACATCGGGCTCCCTGCTC